>JAJHSJ010000002.1:65625672-65798450 GCA_021015155.1 Magnolia officinalis
ATGAAGATGCCTGAGGCATTCACCATCCCCATGATGATGCTTTAGTCATCACTCTCACCATTGCAAATCGAAGAGTGTTCTGCATACTCGTCGACACAGGATCGTCTGCCGACGTGCTATTCATCCAGGCGTTCGACAAAATGGGTGTTGAATGATCGGCATTGCGGCCGGTTCGTACCTCATTAATTGGATTCTCAGGAGGGAGGATACTCCCTGAAGGTATCATCTTGCTACCGCTTACTGCTGGAAACCCTCCATATCAGGCGACAGTGATGGTTGATTTTCTGATGGTCGATCAGTCATCTATTTACAATGCTATATTCGGTCGACCCTCTCTCAGTCTCCTTCAAGCCATTATTTCCACATATCACCTCTCCATGAAATTCCCGACCGAGTCAGGAGTAGGAGTCGTTAAAGGAGATCAGCAAGACGCAAGACGTTGTTATGCGACCGCCGTAAAAGCTCTAGCCGAGGTATCTACAATTGAGTCATTGGATCCTCGTGTTGAAACTTACGAACGAGGGCAACCGATGGAAGACCTTGTCACGATACCCTTTGTCGAGACAGATGAATCCAAAACAGTACAAATTGGCTCGTCTCTACAATCTCCTCTGAAAGACAATCTGATAGCGCTGCTCTGGCGATATGTTGATGTGTTTGCATGGAGCCACGAAGACATACCAGGAATCGATCCGTCAGTAATCACTCACCAACTCAACATCGATCCCACCTACAGGCCGATCCGACAGAAGTGACGTCCACTCGGCCCGGAAAGGTATGCTATCATTGAAGAAGAAGTCAGGAAGCTCCTCAAGGCCAAATTCATATAAGAGATATACTAACCGAAATGGGTAGCCAATGTCGTACTTATGAAGAAGGCCAATGAAAAGTGGCGTGTCTGTATTGACTATATATACCGACCTCAATAAATCCTGCCCGAAGGATAGCTTTCCTCTTCCGAGGATCGATCAGTTGGTGGATAGCACTGCGGGGCATGAACTTCTTAGTTTTATGGACGCTTATTCAGGGTATAATCAAATTGTAATGCATCAGTCTAATAAATCTAAGACCACCTTTGTCACCGACAAAGGTCTTTATTGTTACTGAGTGATGCCGTTTGGTTTAAAAAATGTTAGAGCAACTTATCAGAGATTAGTGAACAAAATCTTCGCTCAGTTGATCAGCCGAACCATGGAAGTGTACATTGACGAAATGCTCGTCAGAAGTGTACACACGGCCGACCATATTGCCGACTTAGAAGAAAGGTTCCTGATCCTGCGCAAGTTCCAAATGAAGTTGAACCCGAGTAAGTGTGCCTTTGGTGTGAGCTCTGGAAAATTTCTCGGATTCCTAGTCAGCCAGCGAGGAATCGTGGCAAACCCAGAGAAAATAAAGGCATTGCTCGACATGGAGTCTCCGAAAAATATAAAAGACATACAAAGATTGACTGAACGAGTAGCGGCACTCAACCGTTTCCTCTCCCGAGCCATCGATAAATGTCTCTCGTTTTTCAAACAATTAAAGGGACGACGGATGGTAGATTGGACGGAAGAGTGCGAAGCAACGTTCCAGCAATTGAAATCTTACCTTGGCTCTCGCCTCTCTTATCGAAACCCGAGTCGGGAGAAGCCTTGCTGTTGTAACTTCAGTATCCGAAGTAGCGGTTAGTTTGGCTCTAATACGGGAGCACAAAGGAAAACAATTGCTGGTTTACTACGTCAATAAAGTACTACTCCCGGCAAAGACAAGATACTCACTCCTGTAAAGAGTGGCCTTAGTCCTGGTAGTCTCCTCACGATGACTTCGGCCATATTTTCAAGCTCATACCATTATCGTCATGACCGATCTCCCACTTCGTCAAATTCTATAAAAATCGGAAGCATCCGGTCGACTAACGAAGTGGGCGATTGAACTCAACGAATTCGACATTCAGTATAAGCCGAGATCAGCGATCAAAGGGCAAGCCGTTGTTAACTTTATCGCTGAGGTGACACCAAAAGCTGACTTAACAACAGAGCATGTTACCGATCAGTCGACGACCGCTTCACCCGAGGCAGTGCCCGACCCACTCCCTTGGAAGCTGTATGTCGATAGCTCCTCCAACTCAAAGCAAGCGGGGCAGGAGTAGTGTTGGAAACTCCCGATCAAACCTACATGCAGTACGCCTTAAGACTCGGATTTCAAGCCTCGAACAATACAGCAGAATATGAAGCTTTACTGCTCGGTCTCCGACTCGTGGCTAGTTTAGGTGTCACACACCTCAACATTTTCAGCGATTCATAGTTAGTCGTCAATCAAGTCACTAACGTATATCAAACATGAAAAGAACAACTGAAACCGTATATGGAGAAAACTAAGGAACTGATCAGCGGCTGTCAGCTCTGTGTCATCTCTTAGATCCCTCGAACAGAAAATGTCAAAACCGATCTATTAGCGAAACTCACCTCTGCCGACGAAGACGACATACCCAGATCTGTTCCAATCGAGTACGTTGCTAAGCCGAGTATCAATGAACCACTCAGCTCGGGCGTACATACAATTGATTCAGAACCTTCTTGGCTCGATCCGATCGTCCGATACCTTGACAAGGGAGAGTTGCTCGACGATCGTGCTGAGGTTCAGCGGCTCAAGGTCCGAGCTTCCCGTTTTGCCATGCTCAATGGGGTGCTTTACAAGAAAGGCTACTATGCTCCCCTCTTACGATGCCTGAATTCCAGTGAAGGCGATTATGTGTTGCGGGAAATCCACGAAGGGATCTACAGAAATCACTCAGGAGGACGATCACGTGAACACAAAGTCTTATGTTAGGGATATTACTGGCCGACTATCCAGCAAGACGCTCGTAAGATCGTCTAGAGATGCGACAAGTGTCAGAGATTCGCGGCTATCCTGAGACAACCACCTGAAGAACTGACTCCCATGACCGGTCCTTGGCCCTTTGCACAATGGGGGATTGACATAATCGGACCACTTCCTATGGGGAAAGGACAAACTAAGTTTGCTGTCATAGCAGTAAATTATTTTACAAAGTGGGCCGAGGCAGAGCCATTGGCGAAGATAACCGAACAGAAGGTTATGGACTTTGTATGGAAAAACATTGTCTGTCGGTTTGGTATACCCCAGACTATTATAACTGACAACGGAAAGCAGTTCGATAATAGAAGCTTCTGAGAGATGTGCGATAATTTTAAAATTAGAAATGTGTACTCATCGCCCCACCATCCTCAGACAAATGGACAGGTTGAAGCGGTTAATAAGATCATCAAACAGCATCTCTGAACCAAGCTCAACCGAGCCAAGGGAGCTTAGACCGAAGAATTCCTGAAGATATTGTGGACATACCGAACCACAGTTCGAACCACTACAGGTGAAACTCCCTTCTCCCTGGCTTATGGCTCGGAAGCCGTCACCCCGGTCGAGATCGGGTTGCCTTCAGCCCGAGTTAGTTTGTTTAATGAAGAAGATAATGAAGAACTCTTAGCCCTCGAACTCGATCTTATGGACGAATAAAGGGAGAAAGCTCGACTACGGACGATGGCTCGGCAGCGTCAAGTAACTCAATTTTACAATGCCCAAGTTAAAATCAGACGATTCAGAGTCGGAGATATGGTACTACGAAAAATGTTCCTAAATACAAAGGAAGTCAGTGCAGGCACATTAGGACCTAACTGGGAAGGACCGTATGTCATTACAAGCACCATCCAACCAGGAACGTACCGATTGGAAGACCTAACCGGACAATTGTTACCTCATCCGTGGAATGCCGAGCATCTGAAGATCTATTATCACTAGGTTAGAAAGACTAAAAATTGACAAGCATGTAAACTAAATCAAAATGAAAAAGAAACCAAGTATATTTATTCATCGGTATGTTAGTTACATTGAGTTAAATCATGCCTCGGCATTACAAAACAAAAGGAAAAGTTGGCCGTGACACGCAAGCTTAGTCTGTTTGGAGAGCTGGTGTGAGTGCAAAAAATGAAGCTGATGATAGTACCAGAGCTTGGTCTGCTGGTGTGAGTGCTAAAAATGGAGTTGATGATGGTACCAAAAATCTAGCTCCAAGACTCACCAAAGGCTAAGTAGTTTAGACTCGGTTACCACTACCTAGAGTAGCCTCAACAGCAGCCTTGGTTTCAACACCAGTCGCAACTTCAACAGGTTCGGTAGCCTCGGCGTCACCATCGAATCCCGAGAGGTCAAGGTTGGGAAAAGCCCGCTTCATCAGATCAACGCAGGCAGTATACCCACTCTGATACAAGCGATCCCTCTCATCCTCAAATTCTAAGGATTCAAGAAAGGCCAGTATAGCCCGCTTCTTGGCCTCCTTAACCTCCTGGGCTTCATCGGTAGCCTTCCGAATAGCTACCTCAGCCTCAGCCTTGGTCTGAGACAATTGATCCATGCAAAAAGCATGAGCCTGCCGGAGTCACCGATTCTCTTCCTGAGCTTCCAGTAATAGCGGGGTCATGTGAGCACATTCGGCCTTAGCATCGTCGATAGCCCTCCTGGCAAGGACTAAATCGCCCGACAAAACTCCAACCCGAACAGAGGACGCCTCGGCTTTTGTGTCCGCCTCAGCTGCCTACTTTTGAGCTGCAGTTAGCTCTTAGCAGGCCTTGACCAAACAAGGGGCCAGCTGCAGAGGGAGAACGTGAAGCCAGACTGAGTCATTAATACAAGGAATCATCAACGAAAAGAAAGATCGCAAAGATTACCTCAAGAAGTATCTTCGCCGCGTGACCAAGAGTTTGTGACGAAGAGGCATTGTAGAGACTAGCGAAGTCTCTTTCACTCCCATGAGCAATGGCCCAAGGGATCATTCCCGATACGACCCACTGGAAAGGCGAGGGCTCCGGTTGAATCATTCCCTCTCCCAAAGTCTCCCCTTCGTGCTCCTCTCTCGGTTCCGAGGCCCACTCTACAACAGGTCCTGGCTCTGAAGCTGCCTGAAACTCGGCAGGAAGTATGTTGAAATCCTTCGCCCTTTCCTCAAGGTCCGAGAGTACGACTACGGTCGGGATAGTTGGAGTAGAAGAAATGGGGGCGGACGGTTCCTTAGCCTTCGGAGCCGTCTTCGCCTTCTTTGAAGGCCGAGGCTCCGACATAAGCACCAACCTCAGAGGAGCATTCATTTTCGCCGCCGGTCTCAGAAGGGGCCGAGCTTCGGCCATATCTGTATCAGACAAAGTAAAGAGTTAGGATAAATCCAAATCCAAGAGAAGCTCATCAGAATAAATCGAGGATACCTGTAACGGCAGTATCGAGGCCCCAGAGAAGAAGACGCTCTGGCTGAAGGAGATTCTTCTAAGACCGATCTTCCGGACTTAACCCCTTCAGTTCATTGATCCGAGCTAAAGCGTTAGCTCTTAACTTCGGTCTTTTCTTTAGAAGATCTGCGAAACACGTTCAGTCAGATACGGAAGAATCAAAGTAGGAAAAGACATAGAAAGGATATGCCGAGTCACCTGCTTAAGAGAATGGCTAAGGAACGAGAGGTTCAAAGAGCCCAGACTCGGTAGTCTCCCAGCAACCACACACCCAGAACCACCTCTCTCTCTCCGGTGCTTGTTAGAGGTAGGAGGGTCGGTTATCAAAGAGCCGCCCTTGTTTCGCCAAGCGCTCAAAAGTACCAGCTCGGTTGCTGAGGGTTTGGACGTACTTGGTATAGATAGAGGAACTCATCCATGGTTAGTGGGGGTTGTTCTGCCTCACCCCACAACACTGAACATCCGAACAAGTTCCTCCATCCATTCAGAACTATCTGCCCGAGAGCAATTCAGAGTCGGGAAAGAAAATCCCTAGCAATGGGTTGAAGGGGCAGACGCAAGCCACATTGCATGCAACTTGGAAAATTGCGACCATCCCAGGAGGAGGATGATTAGGAAATTCACTCGGGAGAGAAAGGTGAACAATAACTGAGTCGGGGATATGGTACCCGACTCAAATTTTATCCAAATCCGCTTCAGTTAAGATTGAAGGGACCGGACACTTCTGTTCATATCCAGTCTCCCCTCCCTCGGCATTCTCACCTTCCTCATCGGCTGACTCAACGACTCGAGTCGACCTCCTAAGAGAAACCGATTCAGCGGGCTCCTCAAACTCCTCATCCTCTTCTTCCAGGTCATCCCCAGGAAAATGAGGGGTGGGCTTGCCAGGGGCAGTTATCAGACCAAAAGGACCTGCCTGAGCAGGGCGTTCTGCTGAAGACCCGGACACCCGTTCAGAGAACTGGAAAGCTTCGTTAGCGCTAATCGCCATCTCTGTTAGCAATGTGGGCTATTCTGAGACATCCAAAAATGTCTCGGAATGTCCTCATCACCGGAAGACCCCTCCTAGGGATTTAAAGACTCCATTAAAGTAAAAGAAAGGGAGGGAGAGGAGAACTCACCGGAGAGGCGAAAAGAGCACAGATGGAGAAGCTAAAAGAAAAATGAAGGTAAAAACAGTAGAGAGAACAGTCACAGCGAAAGGAAGAAGAGAAAATGGAAGAAGAAGCGGACGTGCGGGAATGAGAAAAGGATGCCCCGCTCCTCCTTTTATAGCCGTGCCACATGGCAAGGGCATTTAAGGAGGAGTCGAATCGACGCTTGTTTCAACTCCCCCCCGACATGTGGCACACGCCGACTGACGCAAGTAACGTCCTCGCCACGCGTCCAACACCCATAGGCGGACAGAACGCCTTAATGGCTGTGCGCACGTGCGACCTCGAGCATCGAACCGACACTTGTTAAGGACGACACAAGAAACATTAAATGCTCCATCATAACCTCGTTCTCCCACGTATACCGACTCATAAACTCATTACTCCTTAGTGTCGACACGGTTAACACCAGGAGTAGGGGGCATACTGTTGGGGAAAATATTACAAGTCCAGTGACTCGGTTATAGAATGGACCAATTCTACTGATACTGCCCGAGAATCCGAGGCAACAGTTCGGACCAAGGTAAAGTAAAGCCTGAAGGAGAGACTCAACTCGGATTTTCAGGAAGTGTATCCCGACCGAGACTAAGAGAGTCAAGAGCCTTAGGCAACATGTAAGACATATAAAGTTGACTCGGTTAAATGAGGCAGCAATGTCTAAGAAGGCCTATTAAAGCCCTAATGCTAAAAACCACCCGACCATCTGTAAGACCAACTCGTGCAAGGCTGGTTAGGGTCGGTTATCAAATTAAGGAAGAACATCTGCCACAGGCCGATTCTATTTCATTTGATGGAAGGTAAAAAAACACAATTCTTGTAAATCAGTCGAGACTCAGTTGTTAACCAAGTCGGTAGCGGCCGAGTCAAGAAAGAAACGGTGTAAATTTAAATACCGTCCGGAAAATCTTGTAAAGAGATTTCCGACCCTGAAGATCTCGAGATCGGGTATGATCCATGAATAAGATTTCAACCAAATCAAATCTCTGAAAAACAGGGAAGAGAATCCTTGTACGCCGAGACCTCCTGCTCCTATAAAAGGAGAACTCTCTAAGGCTAAAGGTACGTAGAAAAAATCTCTAAAAACCTCTTCCTATATTTTTCAATCACTGACTTAAGCATCGGAGGTTCCCCAGCTCAAGCCAGGGTCCCCCTTTATATCATCTTTGTGCAGGACGGTTGGATTAGGAGGAGGGGCATCAGGATTTTTGCATCAACAAATATCATAGTAAGCTATAGGAGATTTTCAATGTAAGAGTTCAATCCCCACTTTAATGTGGCGTGGATCCTCCTTTTTTAAATAACGCCTTTAAATGATTAATTAAAATTGATGAAGGGGATGGATAGAACATATAGATTATGGTGGGCCCATAAAATCCCTGACATGAACATTTGTCTCTAGCTCATGAGTCCTGCTGAGGGTAGTAACAAATCCGCACCCCTTCTAATATAAATCGGTGGGGCCCATTGTGCAGTTCATAAGTGGGCCATGGTGATTTCTTTCTACCCTTTTGATCAAGTCATGTTATTTTACTTTTGCGTCAGTAAGTTACCTTGTGACGACAATATTGAATCCGATCACCAAAACGATTTTGACTAAAATGAGTTGAACGGGAGAGGTGGACTTCGGTATCCTCGAAATCCAAGAAACCTCGCCCATTATTCAAAACCGCACGTGAACAAGGACTTAAAGCTTCAGTTGAAAATTCGAAAAACGCTGGCGTACTGGGCGGAGGCATACTGGGGGGTGCACATCGCTCTTCTTGGCCGACTTCATGTGAATGAGATCCACACCGATCATTAGGTGCGCTACCTAACTTTTGGCCTTGACCCACCGACACAAAACTCAGGTAGGCCTCACTGTTGCCTAAGAGTTGGCGTGGCCCACCTGAATTTCAGATCATCGCAAATTTTGGATTTTACTTCATCCCGGTGATCTGATTGAAGAATGGCATCCCATGTCAAATCTTTCCTATGGTGTGGCCTACATAAAATTTGAATCAGCCTGATTTTCAGATCCCATGGTGAAGATGAAGCAATGCACCAGATGAACCGGGTGGATCTCATGCACATTAAAAGTGCCAGATCGGTTAGCAGTAGCACGCCCGTTCTGACCGCATGTAGTTAGAAGGCACGCCGGTATTGACCACATTAAAAATTCACCGGCGCACGTGAGCCGCAACCAACTGCAGCTTTTTGTTTCCCTCCACATGCGAAAATCAGGGCACATGTGCCCACCCCAAGATGCTCATTGAGGCGTACACGACAGTATATATATATATTATTTATTTTTTTCTTTTTTAAAAGCTTTATACCAAGGATGATGGACGAAGCAAACGAAATGGACGCTTTACTGAAACTAACAAGGACAGATTGACAGTAGTTGTGGCGATCAGACAAGTCGACCTGCCTAAATTTTTACCCAGGTATCAATACTATGGTCCTCTTTGATGAGTGCTATGGATCCCGCACACGCGTGAGTGGGTTGCACGTGAAAAGTTGGCATTTCTCATAATTCTCTTTATTCATGATCGCTTGCATGGAAGGTCACCAGCTGGAAATCACAGTTATTTAAACAAGCATGTGCCAGGTGCTTATTTATACTCACAAAATTCAGGTGAGTATCACGTGGTTGGTGCTTCAAATTAATATAAGTAGGGCCTTGAATTTTATGTGTGAGGAGCGATGTAGCTTATAATATGCGTTATCAAGGGATGCTTCGTGGGAATGACGTCTGAGACGAAATATACCAACTCGGCCTCGTTCCGAGCGAGAAGACGACTTGCTCACAAGATGTCCAGCAGGAAGACAACTTGAAATGGAAATTATAATATTTAGTTAAACAGATTCCATGTCTCTGCCATCAAGGATCATCTCTATCTTCTTCTCTTTTGCAGAAAAATGATCGACCTTGAAAGAAAAGATAGTCTCCATCGCTATGGGCAGAAGACATCTCTCTTTGCAGTACAGGGCATAACCCATTTACGTCGTCAGCAGAACATTCTCTGCAATAAACGTAGAACACCCTCTGCCGCAGGACTCCTATAACAAGTGTAGAGATGTAATTAAAGACTTGTAGTAGATTATAACCTCTAAATATTAATGAAAGCCACTCGACATATTTTTTTGGTGCCCAGGATGCATCTCATACTTATCTTCGTTAATGCAGTTTCAAATACTCTCAACTCCACAACTCAAGAGCTCAAGGGCTTTGTGAATATCGACTATTTGATGCCTCACTGGCGACATGGCCATCTTATGCTTCAATAGCTACATGGTCATTGACTCTCTGGACAATTTTATGATGGCTGTACCAAATGCTATGATGCTTTTTTTCAAACCTTATTAACATATACATATTTCGTTATGAATGAAATTGCCAATTCTATTGGGGAATATTCCTCCATCTTTAAGAATTAAATCTGAGTAAATTATTATTGTGGGGAAAACAAAATTGGTCTGCCGTACAGTAAATGCAACAAATCATAAGATAAATGCCTTAAAAACTGAGATGATTAGAATACCAGGATGACCTTCCCGAGCTGATAAGGCACCGAGCTTGGAAGATTCAATAAGTGACTATCCCGATAGAGAGATGGGCCCTGAGCCGACCCTGAATTGAGCTGCTTTAGGGCAGAGCTCAGTGAGGGAAATCACCTCCCAAGCTGACTAGATCAACCCTGATCAGATGCGGGACAAAAAACTCAGAAAGAATCTCGTATCGAATCAAGAAATGAAAGATTTGACACGATTTTACTCGAAGATCACGCCGACCGAGGTGGGCTCGATGATATTTTCGGAAGTATATTTCCATTCAAATAAGGACCATCCAGCGAATCCAGTGGATCCCACCAAGATACGAAAGTCTTGAAGACGCCTAAATACCCTTTAAGTACACCCATTGCAATTGGAATGATTTAAGTAACAAAAAACCCTAACTCAAGTCTTAGTTCTACTTTCAGTCTACCCACTTGACTTACGCATCAGAGGGTACCCGGCCGTACTCGGCACTCCCATTGTCCTTTACATATTGTTGGTGCGGGTATACATGCATCTACAAGCGACTAATCCTGTCAATCCATATTCAAGCAATAACAAATTGACACCGTATGTGGGAACGACAACAAAGCCATAAAGTTCCCTTCAAAATCAGTACGAATCGCGATTCTTCCCTCTTCCCCCTTAGTGGCTAAAAAGAAGGAAAATGCATAGCCGCAGCTGAGCCTGTTCATGGGGATCAGCTTGAGGACACCTAGGCTTCACAATCAATCCCCCAGTCTCAACTACCATCACAAATAATATCGTAAAGATGGAGCTAGTTAATCTCCCTTAAAACCAGGTAGGAGATTACCTTATTATCCATGACTTTTCTAGTAGCATTTTGAAGAATGTAGATATATCCAAGACTTGGAAAGTGATGACTAAGATATCTGCATCGATCTTGTAATAACCTAATTTTATTTTAGTTTATATGCATGTGCAACCATCCACCGTACACTCATGCATTTTTCCCACCCTACCATCCACCACACTCGTGATCAAGGTATATGATCACCCATTTACCCGTCGTTTTATAGCCTACATGATCGACCAAACAAATATAACACAACTGTCCACCCATTTATGATATAACTCACCTGTTTGCATGCATATAGGATGAATAGATATTAAGAGCATGCATTCAACGGTTCCTTTTCATTAAAGTGTACGATATATATACATACACACACACACACACACACACACACACACACACACACACACATATATATATATATATATATATATATATATATATATAACAAATGAAATACCTGCATATGTGTGGGTATGTGGATTTTAGAAAGTATAAGGCGCATGATCACGATCGGTGATCAATAATCTATACCGTCCATCATACCTGACAACCTACTATTACAAAATGTCCAAGTTACAAGATTACCTGATCATCCAATCAATAACTTAGACCAATAACATACAACTGTTAAATTCATACACAAAACGGTCACTGTCCATAAATTTTCAAAATCCATCTGGTTCCCAAATCCATCCATCTATCTGGTCAATCGACCATTATACATCAATGATTTCATGTGTATACAACTACCAGAAAAAGGGGCAAAGGCTTTATCCGCAGCTAAAGGCCTATTGCTACGAATTTAGTCCGTAGCACGTCCGTAGCTATTGGTGGGGTAGCTAAAGGTCAAAAAACCGATGGCTACAGATTACATTCGTAGCAATAAAGACCAGTAGCTACGGATAAAAGCCGTAGCTATCGTCCGCAGCACGACCGTAGCAATTGGAATTGTAGCTATAGTCTTTAAGCTGTAGCTACGGATTTAATCCATAGCCAAAGAAGATATAGGTACAGATCTAATTCGTAGCTATATTCTTTGTATCGAAAAGTAAATATAGCTACGGTTTATAGATCAAAAGCTACGGCCAATGTCCGTAGCTAGTTTCGATAAAAAAAATCTAATGATGGTGTAATTACAAAACAAAATTACCGAAAGTCAGATACCATCATAAAGAAAATAATAAAATTACGAAACCTAAAAAGGCAGAAATTCATCTACAGATCAGAAAATAAACTTAAAAAAAAAAAAAAAACAGTTTTAGATCTGTTGTAATAACATGAAAAGAAATATCCAAATCCAAAAGCAGATGTCATCCTTCTCCATACCAAATTTATTACATGAATTCAACAGATTACATGACATGACAAATGACTACAAAAAGTAAAAATAAAACAACCAAACTAGTAACAGGTGTTGAAATTCTTCTAAAAAATCACATATATTTGTTGAAAACCCATAGTAGATTCAAGATCAGATGCAACAATAAAAAAACCAGAAAATCTGTATTTTTCATTAAGTCAAACATAAAATGAGAAGAACTTGACAAGAATTTTCCTTCTAAAGGATGCTCAAATCCAGAACCTACAATGACTCGAAGAAGCTCCAGCTTTAGAATGAAATCTCTGAATCATGAGCTGTGAATTCCAACATAGCCCCTACATAACAGAGGAAACAAATCCTTCAAAAGCAATCTCAAGACAGAAAGCTCAATCAATAGCAAGTAAGCATCTAACTTCGCATAAAACTTGAAATTCTGGTAAGGCAAAAAAAAAATCTGATGACTCAATATCTGAAAACAGGGTAGCACAAATCCTACACCAAACTGAGGCTTTTTATTCCTGAACCTGATGACTCAGCTCAAAATCTCATCGGGTTAACTGAGTCAGCTCGCTGACTTGATGAACCCAAAGACCTACACCAAAGGAATTACAGCAATTGATAGTTTGTAAATTATACAAAAAATACAAAGGAAGAGAATAAAAAATAAGAAAAAATATACAAAATACACAATACAAAATGCAGAAGCCCAAACCGAGCATGTTGTTGTATATTTTCTTCCCAATTATGGTGTAGTGAACTCACACAATATTTGTCAAAATGATAAAATGGCTCAGTGACTCTGGGATTTTCTCAATTTAGACCTGAGTCGGGGGTGAATCAGCCTGACTAATTGCCCTAGGCGATCGGGGGTGACTCTGGGTATTAAAATCTGAGTCGACTGGATGAGTCTGTATGGTACTTGTCCAAGTCTTGGAACAATGGGGAAGATTGATTAGATATGAAAGAAATAACATTCACTGTAAGTTCCAAGGTAGAGGTACTTGTTTCCGAAAACCCTTCCTATCCTTGCTTCCCATCTACCATTGTGATGGTGCCTGCATTGATCCAAAAACCAACAAGTTTCTGTCAATAATCTCGGTGCGATGGATGTTAGGCAGATAATGTATATAGCATTATTCAGTGTATAGTCCCACATTCACAGCCCATTCCTAAAGGGTGTTGAGATGGTAGGTACATGTCTTCTCATTTGATACAATGGAAAGGCCAGCGGCTTATTGACAAGCCGTGGTTTGGCTATTGACCTCAACACTAGCTAGCTAGCTGATGTCAAAGCTCCGTGGGCCCTACCATTATGTGTGTATTTCATTCATTCTGTCCATTCATTTTGCCAGCCTATTTCAGGGAATCAGCCAAAAAATGAGGCAGATCCATAGCTAAAAAAGACCACACCACATGAAACAATGGAGAGAATAATGTCCACCGTTGAAACCTTCCTAAGCTTACAGTGATGTTTTCTAACCTGTCCATAAAGTCACAAGGACCTGGTTGAAGGGAAAACACATAAATCAGCTTGATTCAAAACTTGTGGCCACAAGAACTTTTTAATTGTAAGCGTCCATTGTTTCCTGTGGTGTTGTCCATTTGAGCTTTGGAGCAATTGTGGCCAAATTGTGGCCAGATTGTAAGCCCTTGCTGCAGATTCTTCCTCATCATAAGCCCCTGGTTAGCAAAAGCAAGGAGCAATTCTCCTTAGCTTAAAATAACATTGTATCAAATATAGATGAATTTTTATGAATCAAACAACTGCTCACCTAAATAGACTGTATGGTTCGTTGATGGCCCACCAGCCCAACAACAACAAAAAGACTAGCATGAAAGAGGAAATTCGAAATCTTAGCATTGGTAATGGACAAAAGAAAATGAGACATCATCACCCATGAAGCAATTGGTTAAAATTGCCTATTGAGCCATGTAAGCACTTTTTTGGTGTCTTTTAGTCTTGCTCATGCTCCCTTATGGTGTAGCAAAGTAACAACACAGTTAGCCCGTTCCAAAGAACATAACAACCAAGCATCTCAAAAAATAGAAGAAGAAAGATACAGGTCCTACGAAAGAATTGGGGCCCAACCGAAATAGCAAATAAAGTAAGAAAATGTAGGTAATGCTAATAGCTTATTAAAATACAATCTTTACTTCTAACGTAAAAAAGGTGTCTTACATTTTAAATCAAGAACCTAATATTTTATATGTTAGTAAAATATATACGCCGCCCCGCCCAAGTTTATCTGTTTCGGTTGGCTTGCTGCTATGAACCAGATCCTTACGTATGACAACCTAAGGAAGCGTGGAATGTAGATTGTTAATATTTGCCGCTGCTGTATGCACAGTGAGGAGACTGTTGACCATCTCTTGGTTCACTGTCCCTATATTTCTCTAATCTTGTGGGATTTTTGGTCTCGGTTCAATATTGCTGGTTGCATCCTTATTAGCAGCTTGGCAGGGGCCAAAGCTTGGTAAAGTGAAAACTAAAATTTGGAGAATGGCGATCATCGCTATATGGTGGGCGGTATGGAAGGAGCAGAACGAAAGGTGTTGCAACGACTCTACCGCTACGGCTAGAACAGTGGGATCCTTTGCAAAAAAGTTAATTGTAGAATGGGTGACTAATTTTTTGTGTCTTAAAGATTACGATCTCACTTTTTAAGGTTCCTAGGTTCGCCCTTAGGCTGCTAGCTCAGCAGTCCTCTTTGTATTGTTCTTTTTTCTTTTATTATATTTTCTCAGTTACTTTATATATATATATATATATTATGTTAGTAGGACTACAATGTATTTATGTAAGCTTCTTGAAGTTCCCATTGTTATTTACCAGGGAAATTTAAAACTTCATAAATTCTACAAGGAATTCATAAGGAACTAGTATCTCCGGCTCGTTAGATGAAATGGTAGAGAGTGTAGTGTGTGTAAGTGATTCAGACCCAATTACTTGACTCACCCTTTGAGGATGACTCTGGGTAAGTCATGCAGTCAATAATACTTCTCTTTTGACAGATAACCAATATTCTATTAGATAAAATAGAGAAATAGATAAATAGACAAAATGAATGAATTCCCCAAATAAACAGAAGACAGATAGGGTGGTTAGACAAGTCAATAATGGTGCCTAGAATTATTTAGCAGCATCAGCGGTATTGCCTTGTGAATCATCAGAACTGAAGGTGGAAATTTCTCAGCAGCTTATAGATGTCCCGTTGATTGCTTGCCTCCAAGTGCAGAGGTTCGTAAGTAGTATCCCGTGAATACGGGGTCGATCCCACAGGGAGATGAATTGTAAGAAGGAAAAAATCAAATGCAAAATAAAACTGAGTAATAAAAAACTAAACTGGTGATTTGATTTTGGGATTTTTGAATGGATGTAATTCAATTGAATAAAATAACACCCAAGCTTCAAAGTTCCACACATAGGTAATGTTCCAAAATCATGATGACTTGGATAACACAACTAGGATCTGAGCACTATGGTCAGCCTAATCGGAAAATAAAATAGTTAAATATTTTAATAAATGATATAAAAAATTAGAAAATAATGGATTTGCACCATGACATATATTCTCAAGCGTCAGTGATTTTAAGTATTCAATATCTATAGGATAATGAATATCAAAGAAATATAACAGGTTGAGAACCTCTCCTATCTAAGAAATCTGATTGATCTAGGGTAAGCCTATCCATCAATGTGGATCTCATATGATGGAAACATATGGATCTCACAAGAGGATAAAAAACAAAACCTAAATAATAGATAACATGCATACACCATTTTTCTCATCATTAAAACAATCAATCATCATAATCTTAAAGAAACATTACACCCATGTGCTTCCCTTCTAGCTTGGGATAAAAGGAACTTAGAAAAACATAATTAAATTGCAGAAATAAAAAGCAACAAGAAATAAAGAAAGAAAATGCAAATAGAAAAGATCTTAAAAAAATAACTTATAAAGCTTTAATAAAACTAAAAACTCTTTAAAAACCCTAAACTTTGCTCTTGAATGCCTTCAATAATGAATTAGAATGCCCTAGGAAGCCCTATTTATAAGTAGGGACCTTCAATTTTCGTACAAATTTGCAAAACCCTAGAAACCGCATCAAATATACATATTTTTTCAAAATAGACTTCTCGCTGCATAGTTCGTTTAAAACAGACTTCCTGCTAAGCAGTTTCCAAAATAAACTTTACAGCTTCATAATACACTTTTTCAGGACGATTTCAGGATTCTTCACTTCAAATTCGATTCTCTTCATTCTTCACTTGGTTTTCTTAGATCTTTGGCATGTGAATTCTTCAATCTTGGTCTCCTAAGATCAATCCTTGCTTTTGTAATTCTTGAGCATCAAAATCATGCTTTTAACACCATTTTTCATTCCAAACACTAAATTCACCTTGCAACACATACATGAGTAAAATAGAATATTAAGCGGATTCATGTTTAAAACCAAGATATAAATGGGGAAAATTATGCAATATTGAGTCTCAACACACCCCCCCAACCAGCATTTTGCTAGTCCCAAGCAAAATAAGCGAAAAAAAATAAAATAAAAAGAAGAATAATAATAATATAATAATAATAATAATAATTAAAAAAACTAATTTTAGAAATAAAATTAAAACGAAAAAAAAAATAATAATAATAAATTCTAACTACACCACTTTCGCAGGTAATCTCGATTGCATTTAGCATGTAGCAAGCCTTTAAACCCCTAGGTTTCCCCTAGTGGACGAGTTATAGTCTCGTGAGGGTTTTCAGAAATGTTACCCACAAACATTGAAAACATGAAAAATAGCTTAACACTCAAAAATTTATACAATTATGCCTCCATTCATCATATGAATTCCAAAACAAAACAATACTTACCCTAAGTCTGAAGTTAGTTAGAATCTCAATTTCCTAATCCATTACATCCTTGAGTTCAGAGACCTAATCAAAATTTAGAATAGTTACGATCCAATATCCTTAGGTGCTCGTGACACTAGTCTAACTTTGAAAAATATGTATGTTCTCTATCCTAACTCCTTTCAATCATTCCAAGAGTATGAAATCTCTAGTTATCTCATTTTTTTCATGTCATTTCTTCTTTTATCATCATATCCTCATTATTATAGACCACCCTTAGATGAAGATTCCCACCGAGTTTGCTTCATAACCTAAGGTATCGTACTTGTAATGGTAACAGTAATGGATACTTAGGTATCCTTACTCCGGATTACTGACACGATTGTTATGGTCATTACATTTATGCTCTATAATAAAATTTCTTTTTCCATCACTCTTTTTTTTCTTCAATATTCTATCTTTTAAGCATATATCAATGATACTAGTCATTCAACCTTATTTGAATCAAAAGTTGTTATTATAGTTCACATATCATATTCCTCACTAAGTTAGCTAGGTGTGTATTGTGAATTCAGTACATCAAATTATAACTCATTTTAAACTAGTGATTAGATAATTGAACTCAAGTATATATTTTCAGTTGTCGGAATTCTGACTACTATCAACCTAGAATAAATATTAACTTTGCCTTTGGAATTCGCATAATATCATGTTCACATTCTTGTATATAAAAATATATTTTGAAAATGTTGAATTTTTTTTTCCATAAACCTAAAAAAATAAAATTAAACCTAAAAATAATAAATAAACTGAAAATTAAAAAAAAAAATAAAAAAATCACATGGATGACTATCCACACCCCCAACCTTAAATCTACATTGTCCCCAATGTAATGATAATATAATGCAGAGAACAATAAAAATAAAAGAAAGGGTGGATAGTACCTGCCATGAAAAACTCACCTGCTAAGTGACACTAAAAAAAATGAATATGATACAAATTCTACGCAAATGCTCCATCAGACTAGGAGCATCGATCTGAATATTCTGGCTCATGAAGAGGGAAGGACTCCTCTCCCAAATGAAAATTTTTCACATAAGGCTTCAATCTCTGCCCATTAACCTTGTTCACATTGCCATTACGTGGATTCTCAATTTCAACAGCCCCATGAGTATAAACATTCTTCACAATGAAAGGGCCTGTCCATCTTGATCTTAACTTTCCCGGAAAAAACTGGAGACGGGAATTGTACAATAGGACCTTTTGCTGAGGTTCAAAATTCTCCTTAGAATATTTTGTCATGAAAAGCTTTGGTCCTCTCTTTATACATTTTAGAATTTTCATAGGAGTCTCTCCTCAGCTCCTCTAATTCATTCAACTCTAATTTCCTTTGTCCACTTGCTTGATCCATATCAAAGTTTAATTTCTTTATTGCCCAGTAGGCTCTATGTTCCAATTCCACAGGCAAGTGGCAAGCCTTCCCATACACCAATCTGTATGGAGACATTCCAATCGGGGTCTTATAAGCAGTCCTATAAGCCCATAAAGCGTCGGATAGTCTGAGGGACCAATCTTTCCTATCTGGCCTTATAGTTTTCTCTAAAATGGTTTGATTTCCCGATTAGAAATCTCAGCTTGTCCACTAGTTTGTGGGTGGTATGGGGTACTCACTTTATGCTTGATGCCATATTTCTTCATCAAAGCCTCAAATGTCCTATTGCAAAAGTGAGACCCACCATCACTAATGATGGCCTTTGGAGTTCCAAATCTAGAAAAAATATTTTCCTTGAGGAATCGTATGACCACTTTGTTGTCATTGGTCCTACTTGGAACTGCCTCAATCCACTTTGAAACATAGTCCATACCAACCAATATATAAAGAAATCCAAAAGAAGATGGAAATGGGCCCATAAAATCAATACCCCAACAATCAAAAATCTCCAATGGCAAAATTGGGGATAAAGGCATCATGTTGCGCCGAGACACTCTTCCCAACCTTTGACATCTATCACAAGCAACACAGAAAGCATGGGTGTCTTTAAACATGGTAGGCCAGTAAAAACCACACTGCAGGTTTTGCAGTGTTTTTCTTAGCAGAAAAATGGCCACCACATGCTTCCATGTGGCAAAAAGAAATAACACTCTGAATTTCATCCTCTGGGACACAACGTCTAAAATTTGATCAGTCCCATATTTATATAAATACGGGTCATCCCAGAAGAAGTTCCTAACCTCGGTTTTCAAACGCTTCCTATCTTGTGACTTCCAATGATATGGCATTTTTCCTGTTACAAGATAGTTCACTATATCCACATACCAAGGAAATTTGGAGATCGCAAATAATTGTTCATCAGGGAAATTATCTTGGATATGCATCTCCTCAGTAGAATCATTTAACACCAATCTGGAAAGGTGATCGGCCACTACGTTTTCTACTCCTTTCTTATCTTTTATCTCTAAGTCAAATTCTTGGAGTAGGAGGATCCATCTCAAAAGTCTCAGCTTTGCATCCTTCTTAGACAGTAAATATTTCAAAGCTGAGTGGTCCGTGAAAATGACTACTTTAGATCCCAGCAAGTAGGACCTAAACTTATCCAAAGCAAAAACTACTGCAAGTAACTCTTTTTCAGTTGTTGAGTAGTTCACTTGGGCCGAGTTTAGAGTTCTAGTCGCATAGTGAATAACGTAGGGCCGTTTATCTTTCCTTTTGCCCAAAGCAGCCCCTATGACATAGTCACTTGCATTGCACATTAGTTCAAAAGGAAGTGTCCAATCTGGTGGACGCATGATAGGTGCAGTGGTAAGAGATGATTTAATTTTATTAAAGGCATTTGCACACTCATCTGTCCACTTAAATGGAACATCCTTTTGAAGAAGATTAGTCAAGGGTCTAGTAATGACACTAAAGTCCTTGATGAATCTTCTATAAAAATCAGCATGCCTTATAAGTGATCTAATATCTCTAACAGTTCGGGGGATAGGTAGATTAGCTATAAGGTCGAGTTTTGAACGATCTACCTCGATTCCATTTTTGGAGATAACATGACCCAAAACAATTCCCTTTTGAACCATGAAATGACATTTCTCCCAATTTAAGACAAGGTGTTTCTCTTCACACCTAGACAAGACAAGAGATAAATTGTTGAGGCATTCCTCAAAACTACTCCCAAATACAGAGAAGTCGTCCATGAAAACCTCAAGAAACTTCCCAACCATATTTGAAAAAATACTTAACATACACCGTTGGAAAGTTGCTGGAGCGTTACACAATCTAAATGGCATCCGTTTGAAAGCAAATGTGCCAAATGGACAAGTGAACGTGGTTTCTCTTGGTCTTCCAGGGCTATCTCTATTTGGTTATATCCGGAATATCCATCAAGAAAACTATAGAAAGAGTGACCTGCTACCCTCTCTAAAACTTGATCAATGAATGGTAGAGGGAAATGATCCTTCTTTGTGACCTGGTTCAATTTTCTATAGTCAATGCAAACACGCCAACCAGTGGTGACACGTGTTGGTATGAGTTCATTATTAGAATTCTGCACAATAGTTATTCCGGATTTCTTTGGGACTACTTGAGTTGGACTCACCCAAACACTATCGGATATTGGGTAGATGATTCCCACATCCAATAATTTGATCACCTCATTTTTTACAACTTCCATCATGTTTAGATTGAGACGCCTTTGAGGTTGTCTAATTGGTTTGGCGTCCTCATCGAGGTGTATCCGATGGGTGCATATGGAAGGGCTTATACCCTTGATGTCAGAAATGGCCCAACCCAAGGCTCCTTTGTGGTCCCTTAGAACATTCAACAATTTAATCTCTTGATCCTTGTCTAAAAATGAAGAGATCACCACAGGATAAGTTTTATTTTCACCTAAGTATACATACTTAAGCTCATTGGTAGTGGTTTTAAATCAAACTTTGGAACATTGGTTGGTGATGGTAGAGGTCGCGAGTCCTCTATAGATAGGATTTGAGTGCGCGGTCTCCATTGGTACATACCAATGTCCTGAGTGGTAGTGCTCATTATCATCACAAATTTCAGCAAGCACTTTTTCTAAATCAGAATTTTTCAAGTCCCCAAAGACTTGAATCAATTCCTCAGTCAAACTAGGTTCCAATTCCTCTTCTTCTGTCAAGCAGTCCATGAAATTAGCTCATGGATATCATTATTATTAATGGGTGCTTACATAGATTGAAATATTTAGCTCTAGAGTCATGTTACCAAAAGACAAGTTCATCATTCCATTCCTGCAATTTATGATTGCATTTGAAGTTGCTAGGAATGGGCGGCCTAAAATGATGGGAACTTGAGCGCTAGCATTTACACATGGTTCAGTGTCTAGTACAATAAAATCCATGGGGAAGTAGAATTTCTCCACTTGGACTAACACGTCCTCTAAAATTCCCCTTGGTACCTTAATGGAGCGGTCAGCAAGTTGGAGAGTAATCGTGGTTGGTTTAAGCTCGCCTAACCCCATTTGTTTGTAAACGAATAAAAGGTACTAAGTTGACACTTGCACTCAAATCTAGCAAAGCATGCTCAATTTGGAAATTCCCAATAATATAAGGAATAGTGGGACTTCCCGGGTCTTTGTATTTGGGTACAACCCTTTGTTGAATGATAGCACTCACTTTCTCAGTAAGGAAGGCCTTTTTGTGCACATTTAATTTCCTCTTTACAGTGCACAAGTCCTTGAGATATTTAGCATATGATGGAATTTGTCTAATGGCATCAAGAAAATGAGATGGGAATGGAACTGGAGGCTCATATGACTTAGTCTCTTTATCCTTTTGTTGTTGCGGCTTTTGAACTATAGTTGGTTCATCATTTTCTTGAGACAGTGGCTCATCCTCCGGTATTTCTACCGGTTGCATTATCTTGTTATTGACTTCTTTTCCACTTCTCAAGGTAATGATGGCCTTAGCTTGTTCATGATGTAACTCATTTGTATTTGAGTCTCCAATGAAATGTGAATTTCTAGGGTTTGGCACAGGTTGAGAAGGAAGGGTGCCTTTTTCCCTAGCATTTAGTTGAGTCTCAATCCTAGCCACAGCTGTCTTTAATTCCTGATTTGATTGGATTAGAGACTGATTCATTTGAGCTTGAGAGTTCATGAATGCGGTCAATGCATCCTCTACAGATGATCGCTTTGGCAGGGGCACATATGGTGCATTGTTAGGTGCCCCAAAGAAGTTGTTTTGTGGAGGCATTTGAGGTGCATTGGGCGCATTAATTTGTGGTCCATTCCTCCAACTAAGATTAGGCTGGTTACGCCAATTTGGATTATACGTGTTTCCCATTGGTTGCATAACTGACCTTTGGTAGTTATTTATAGCATTTGCTTGATCATGCTCATGCGTGATATTTTGTACAACTGAGATTAATGAACAATCTTTTGTGTCATGGTCTGTACCACCACAAATGCTACAAAAATTACCTAAGGAAGTGTTTGCTTTAACCATATCAACCTTTCTAATTTCCAAGGCTTGACCTTTCTAGCCAATGCAGCAAATTTTGCATTAAGGTCGTCTTCCTCTCTTAGGACATACATTCCCGCTTTTTCTCTAAGAACGGGTCTAGTTTGGTCTGATTTAGCAGAGACATCCCATGTCTGCGTATTCTCTGCTAACATATCTAGAAAATCCCAAGCCTCATTATGATCTTTGTCAAGAAAGGTTCCACCACACATCATCTCTATGAACTGACGGGTATCCATGGTGAGCCCCTTTCGGAAAGCATCAATCACGTGCCATGGTTCATAACCATGATGTGGACAAGTAATTAGAAGGTCTTTGAAGCACTCCCAAGCTTGAAAAAATAGTTCATTCCCCTTTTGGGAGAATGACATGATTTCTTGTTTTAGTGCATTTGTTTTGTGCTCGGGAAAGAACTTTTTCAAAAACTCTCTACTTAAGGCTTGCCATGAAGTGATGGTATTAGGTCTTAGAGAGTTGAGCCATGCTTGGCCCGATCCTTTAGAGAAAATGAGAATAGCCTAAGCTTAAGTATATCCCTATTGCCATTGTTTACTTGTAATGTTGCAATTACTTCCTCAAAGTCCTTGAGGTGCAAGTAGGGGCTTTCAGAATCCAAGCCATGAAATTTAGGAATCAATTGAATTACACCTGGTTTAAAATCAATGTTCCCTGTGTGAGCAGAGAACACTATGCAAGATGGTAAAGTTGATCTCTCAGGGTGTAAATGTTCACGTAAAGTCGTGGTTGGTTTAACACATTCCTATGAACTTCATTTTCATCCTCAAGAGGAGGATTAAATTGATTTTCTCTATTTTGATTATAGTTGGATCTGGCAGATTTGGATTATCAACTGGGTCTGCCATGGAATCCAAGTGATGTTGAGTGCCTCTTCTAAGTGAATGAATAAGGCCTGGAACTAGTCCCCCTTCAGAGGAGAGTCGATTGTTTTGATCCCTACTCCAACGGGACATAAACCATCCACACCACACAACAAATACCACTAATTAAACTAGCAAGTATGATACTTAAAATAAAAATAAAAACTTAAATCAACAACCCAGGCGGCAAGGCCGACCATGAGGGTTCAGTCCACAAAGCAAAAAATAAATAAATAAACAAATAAATAAAATAAAAGTAAAACTAATGCAGAAATTAAACTATACTAATCTGGAAAATAGATTCAGGGGATGATCTTTATGATCAAACAACAACTGTAGGACAACCATAACACTTGTGTGATGAAATCCCAAGCAGGGCAACCTTATGTCACAGTTAGTGCTTGAAAGACCCAACTGAATTTATTTTCAAAGAAAAAATAAAATAAAATCTACAGAAAATTTGGAGGGTTTAGAGGAGAACTTACCTTAGGAAAAATAAACTTACCTTAGCTATCTTGCACAGATTGATCTCTTTAAGTCTCCCCGGCAACGGCGCCAAAAATGATTGCTTGCCTCCAAGTGCAGAGGTTCGTAGTAGTATCCGTGAATACGGGGTCGATCCCACAGGGAGATGAATTGTAAGAAGGAAAAAAAAATGTAAAATAAAACTAAGTAATAAAAACTAAACTGGTGATTTGATTTTGGAATTTTTGTTGGATGTAATTCAATTGAATAAAATAACACCCAAGCTTCAAAGTTCCACACATAGGTAATGTTCCAAAATCATGATGACTTGGATAACACAACTAGGATCTGAGCACTATGGTCAGCCTAATCGGAAAATAAAATAGTTTAAATATTTTAATAAATGATATAAAAAATTAGAAAATAATGGATTTGCACCATTGACATATATTCTCAAGCGTCAGTGATTTTAAGTATTCAATATCTATAGGATAATGAATATCAAAGAAATATAACAGGTTGAGAACCTCTCCTATCTAAGAAATCTGATTGATCTAGGGTAAGCCTATCCATCAATGTGGTCTCATATGATGGAAACATATGGATCTCACAAGAGGATAAAAAACAAAACCTAAATAATAGATAACATGCATACACCATTTTTCTCATCATTAAAACAATCAATCATCATAATCTTAAAGAAACATTACACCCATGTGCTTCCCTTCTAGCTTGGGATAAAAGGAACTTAGAAAAACATAATTAAATTGCAGAAATAAAAAGCAACAAGAAATAAAGAAAGAAAATGCAATAGAAAAGATCTTTTAAAAATAACTTATAAAGCTTTAATAAAACTAAAAACTCTTTAAAAACCCAAACTTTGCTCTTGAATGCCTTCAATAATGAATTAGAATGCCCTAGGAAGCCCTATTTATAAGTAGGGACCTTCAATTTTCATACAAATTTGAAAAACCCTAGAAACCATATCAAATATACATATTTTTTCAAAATAGACTTCTCGCTGCATAGTTCGTTTAAAACAGACTTCGTGCTAAGCAGTTTCCCAAAATAAACTTTACAGCTTCATAATACACTTTTTCAGGACGATTTCAGGATTCTTCACTTCAAATCTTCGATTCTCTTCATTCTTCACTTGGTTTTCTTAGATCTTTGGCATGTGAATTCTTCAATCTTGGTCTCCTAAGATCAATCCCTTGCTTTTGTAATTCTTAAGCATCAAAATTATGCTTTTAACACCATTTTTCATTCCAAACACTTAAATTCACCTTGCAACACATACATGAGTAAAATAGAATATTAAGCGGATTCATGTTCATAAAACCAAGATATAAATGGGGAAAAATTATGCAATATTTGAGTCTCAACACCCGTCAGATCATCCCTCACAGGACCGGAGTACGGTCTACGATCGGCCACCCACATGGGAATCACCAAAATCATTATAAGATACTCATAGAGTAATTAATGAGATAAATTTGGCTGTCTGCCATTATTGGGGAATTTCTAAAAGCATACAAGTATATCATAACTGAAATCATTATAGGTCCACATTCCATGGACAACTTCACAACAATCGGATTGTCAAACATTAGATCCAATCATCCCCATAAAAATTGACATATTTCGAAATTGGATTTTTTTTTTTTTTTTTTTTTTTTTTTTTTTTTTTTTTTTTTTTTTTTTTTTTTTACACCTAAGCATGCATGGTCAGCATTGATGAGAGATGAAATTCATGAACCCCATGCGTTGTAAAAGGCCCGGAGGAAGTAACTTATAGGGTTTTGAGATTCTTCATGTTGTCGTTAATAAATTTTGGGATTTCACAAGAAATCAAGTAATTCCTTAGTATCCTGATGCATCAGCCAAGCAATGTACTTCATAAAACGAACGAAACAAGAGACCATTGACATTGTTATATATACCAAGGATAGTAGTATATTCAATTCAACTCACAGTATCTTCATGTCTGTCATATTCTCCAATGGAGGGAAGCCCAAATGCAATCCACTTGGATTAAACATTTTGTTTGGGAACATGAACCAACATTAGATAGCTCAACACTTGAAAAGGAAGGCCAAATGCAATCCAAGTGTTCTACCACTGAAACACGATTATGAACCTAAAAGAGTTCCAATAAACAATAGCCTATAACTTTTTCTATTAAGGTAAAACTCTTGATATCAAGGCAAATAAGCAGATAGTTCAAAGCGAGATTAGAAAGGAAGAAGAAGACAGTAAAATAGAATGAACGAAGTTCAGATACTAATATCTAGCATCAATCATTGTCAAAAGAGAAAGTTCAACAATTCACAACAACTTCACTCACCTGAGTGAGGAGCTCAGAGGTTACAATGCCAACTTTATGTTGAATGAAATGTATTGAAAGTCTCTTATGATCAGAGAAGTTGGTACCAGACTTCTGGAAGGTGGAGGACTTTCTAGGAATGACCCATAGGAGTTGCCACAAGACCTGCAGCACGGAGCAAAATGATGATATAAAACAATTATTGGAAAGTAAACTCACAATGAGGAAGTATGATTTCTCAAATATGTGGATTTGTCAAATAATAAATGTTAGCCTTAAGGCAGAGGCAGTAACATGAATGATTCAATTAATTGATTCAGAATTGATATACCATCCTATGATCCAGCCTATATTTATTCATGTTGATTGACATCCAGTTTGAGAACTACCTCGAGAATCCAACCAATGTATTTGACATTGTTCACATGCTGATTGACATCCAAAATATTCCATCGAGGCTGTGGGTTTAAACGAGTAATTACAGGTCATTGCTATAAACATAAACTGTTGTGAATCGGAATGAATGCCAACTATAACAAGCCAACCACAGACTTACAGTTAAGCCTCTTCAGATGTAATCCGCAAAGTTATCGTTAAGGTTTGGCAGTTTTCGACTGTCCTCATCTAAGATAGCAGCATGCTCGATAAAATAAGGTTCTATTTCCCCTCTAACTTCTTCCGGCATTTGGGACAATCTTCTAGTCCGTTTATTTATCATCACCCAAACACTGCATTGTTACCAAAAAAAAAAAAAAAAAAAAACACAAAACACAACGAACTCCAATCAGCTACTGGCCATAAAACTGCAATTTGGATTTAAGCCAGAATTTTTAAAAAAAAAAACTGCAAAAATTAAAGAGTCATGGGAAGATCCAACAAATTATAAAAATCCAATAAGAAATTAGTGTTGTAGCATTGGAAATAGATCAATTGCTAAGAGAGAGAGAGAGAGAGAGAGAGAGAGAGAGAGAGAGAGAGAGAGAGAGAGAGAGAGAGAGAGAGAGAGAGAGAGAGAGAGAGAGAGAGAGAGAGAGAGAGCATATAATTATAAGACAGTAAAATGTGACTATGAAAACAAGTCATGAAAGTATCACAAGCCGATAACTATCAGATATTAATAAATTTTGAAGGTCAATTCTTGTAGAAACCCATCAAGTAGTGACATAAACATTGAAACCATAATGACCTGCTGTAGATTGACTTTGGTCAGCTAATGTAGATCTTGTCTAACAAATCACTTCAATCCCCTAAGCCAAAATCCATTTATCTATATACTCTTAGTACAAGGGGTATAGAAGCTAACTATCATATTGACAAGAAGTGGGGTTTGCTGCCCACTCTTTAGTGGGAAAGGTCTGAGTTTGAAGATTGGATAAAATCAAATTTATGGTTGTCCAAAATCAGCACTGAAACTCGTATTTGAGAAATCGCAGGTGTTTTTCCCTACTCTAATAGTAAGAGGAAATAGAGGATAAAACCCTATCAAGAGATGAAGAAGAAGAGGAGAGGAGAAGAGAAGAAAGAAAAGAAAAAAAAAAAAAAAAAAAAAAAAAAAGGAGAAGTGATGTAGGACAGCCTAATCTAACCTTAAATGAGCATGATATTTGAAAGGGGCAGATTCATGCAAATTAAAAAAAAAAAAAAACAAATAAATATCAGCCTGATTTATACATCATAAACACAAGAAAGAAATAGGGTCAATAAGCATTGATTAGGGCCATCCATCACAAACACGAAGTATTGAATCTTAAAATCTAAATTTAATTGGATCCGGCGATAGATAGAACTTTCGTCTTGCAATGAGTCCGTCTAATAATCCAAGTGGATTTTCTAATCCAGAAAAATAGAAATTTCCTGGATTGAAAATCTGGAAAATTCAGAGAAAAAAAAAATGGTGGTTCTTTAAATATATATTTGGGTGATGGGTTTTATGTGGGGATGAAAAGGGAATGAAAATCTTTTGAGATTAGGAGAAAAAGAAGAGAATGAGGTTAAAGAAAAGAATACCTTGAGAAAAGAGAGAAAGAGAAAGAAGTAAGGGATGAGAAATCGTTTACCTAGGCCTCACGCCCTCTTCCAATCACTGGAAGTCGAAGACGAGATCGTCAGAAGCAAAAAGCTCTCCTTTTTTTTTTTTTTTTTTAATGCAAATCTAAAAATTTCAGATCTAGACTCTATATGCGATGCATGAAACCCTAGAAAATAAAATAAAAATCTAGACTCTTGATAACTCGATCTAACACGACCCAATGCAAGAAACCTAAGCTTTGATACCAAAATTGATGTAGGACGGCCTAATCTAACCTTAAATGAGCATGATATTTGAAAGGGGTAGATTCATGCAAATTAAAAAAAAAACAAATAAATATCAGCCTGATTTATACATCATAAACACAAGAAAGAAATAAGGTCAATAAGCATTGATTAGGGCCATCCATCACAAACACGAAGTATTGAATCTTAAAATCTGAATTTAATTGGATTCGATGAAAGATAGAACTTTCGTCTTGTAATGAGTCCGTCTAATGATCCAAGTAGATTTTCTAATCCAGAAAAATAGAAATTTCCTAGATTGGAAATCTAGAAAATTCAGAGACAAAAAAATGGTGGTTCTTTAAATATAGATTTGGGTGATGGGTTTTATGTGGGGATGAAAAGAGAATGAAAATCTTTTGAGATTAGGAGAAAAAGAAGAGAATGAGGTTAAAGAAAAGAATACCTTGAGAAAAGAGAGAAGGAGAAAGAAGTAGGGGATGAGAAATCGTTTACCTGGGCCTCACGCCCTCTTTCAATCATTGGAAGTCGAAGACGAGATCGTCAGAAGCAAAAAAGCTCTCCTTTTTTTCTTTCATCAAACGTAACATAACATGCTATGGGTTTAGGGCAACCCTTATAAAATCGTAATTACATGAAATTACCAAAATACCCCTACTTAAAAAAAGTTTCAAAAAAAAAGAAATTCGCACAAAATTATGCACAAACTGTCTCAAAACTTAATTAACTCAAATGTTCATAAACTAAATGTAAATTTAGGATGCCCGATGGGCCCCGATGATAGTGCCGTGAAGGTAGTTTAATGAAGGTGGGCCGTGACGATCCAACGGTCCGATCACACCATCCTCGCAATCCAATGGTCCAAATGTCTCCTCTAAGCAACTTACACATGTCATGAACACATGTGTAAGGTCTTCAACCTATAGAGACCCGACCCGTATCCGTCATCTAACCACATTGACACGGGTAATACACGCCTCCTACGTTGATATACTTTGAATGACTTGGTGTTCACATCATAAACACATGTGACGAGTAGGTAACAAATCTATGGGTAGTCTAGGTTTATAACCACTAACAATCTCGAATGGACTCATACCCGTAGACCTATTAACTGAACTGTTATATGCAAACTCGGTGACTGGTAGGACTAAGTCCCAAGTTTTAATGTGTTCACCCACCAAACATCGTAGTAGATTTCCGAGACTTCGATTCACAACCTCAGTTTGACTATCAGTTTGAGGATGGTAGGCAGACGAGAACTGGAGTCTCGTACCCATCATATGTCATAATGTCTTCCAAAAATAACTAGTAAACCGGACATCCCTGTCAGACACTATGGTCTTAGGTAAACCATGTAATCGAACCACCCCCTCAAAGAAAATCTTGGCTATGTTGGACGCATCTGAGGTTTTAGAACAAGGGAGGAAGTGGGCCATTTTTTAGAAACGGTCCATGACCATAAAAATGGAATCGTGCTTTTTAATTGTCTTGGAAAGTCCAAGCACGAAATCCATACTGATGTCTTGTCACGGTGCGTGTGGCACTGACAATGGCATGTACTATCCAGTATTCTGCTTCTTCTGTTTTGTCCGTTGACATATTCGACATTGCCCTAAAATTTTGGCTACGTCTCGCTTAAGACTTGGCCAATAAAATCGATCCTCCACTAGGGCGATGGTCTTATCTCGACCAAAATGGCCAGCAATACCTCCAGCATGAAGCTCCCAAACAAGGAAATCCCGTAGGGAAGTGCAGGGAATACAAAGTCGGTCTCCTTTGAAAAGGAAACCATCTTTTAGCACGAACTCACCCGAACTATGCTGGGAACCTAAGAGTGACACATGTTCCCCCAAAATCTGGACACATGGGATACTCGTCACATGTGTTTATGATGCGAACACCAAGCCATTCAAAGTATATCAACGTAGGAGGCGTGCATTACCCGTGTCAATGTGGTTAAATGACGGATATGGGTCGGGTCTCTAGAGGTTGAAGACCTTACACATGTGTAAGTTGCTTAGAGGAGACATTTGGATCATTGGATCATGAGGATGGTGTGATCGGACCGTTGGATCGTCACGGTCCACCTTCATTACACTACCTTCACGGCACTATCATCGGGGCCCATTGGGCATCTTAAATTTACATTTAGTTTATGAACATTTGAGTTAATTAAGTTTTGAGACAGTTTGTGCACAATTTTGTGCGAATTTCTTTTTTTTGAAATTTTTTTTAAGTAGGGGTATTTTGGTAATTTCATGTAATTACGATTTTATAAGGCTTGCCCTAAACCCATAGCATGTTGATGAAAGAAAAAAAATGAGAGCTTTTTTGCTTCTGGCGTTCTCGTCTTCGACTTCCAGTGATTGGAAGAGGGCGTGAGGCCTAGGTAAACGATTTCTCATCACCTACTTCTTTCTCCTTCTTTCTTTTCTCAAGGTATTCTTTTCTTTAACCTCTTTCTCTTATTTTTCTCTTAATCTCAAAAGATTTTCATTCCCTTTTCATCCCCACATAAAACCCATCACCCAAATATATATTTAAAGAACCACCATTTTTTTTTCTCTGAATTTTCCAGATTTCCAATCCAGGAAATTTCTATTTTTCTGGATTAGAAAATCCACTTGGATCATTAGACGGACTCATTGCAAGACGAAAGTTCTATCTATCGCCGGATCCAATTAAATTTAGATTTTAAGATTCAATACTTCATGTTTGTGATGGATGGCCCTAATCAATGCTTATTGACCCTATTTCTTTCTTGTGTTTATGATGTATAAATCAGGCTAATATTTATTTATTTTTTTTTAATTTGCATGAATCTGCCCCTTTCAAATATCATGCTCATTTAAGGTTAGATTAGGCCGTCCTACATCAAGAAGTTTTTGGGAAAAAAAAACTAAAGATGTTTCTGCCCCCCTTTCTAATATATTGAAAAGAAACTTTAGAAAATTACAAATAAGTCTCTAATTGTACCCATATTATAGCAAAACCCTTCTAACCACATTTCTCAACATATATCAAGGAAGATTCACATCTGTGCACAAACAGAAAACAGAACAAATGTTAGACAAGTTAGAAAAATGCTTTATACAAGTCCAGGTGAAACAATTTGAGAACAGGGCAGCAACATCATTATAGGTTCCTGAACACAGTAAATATCCTCGTGAGGCTAAACCTTTGTAACAATATTACAAATGAAGCCAACTACTGCATTCATTAAAACAAAGAAAAATCATATAAAAAATCAAATGATGAAAGATGGACCATTTTTTTGGAAAATCTAAATAAAAGCTGGCTAATATAAATGCTGGTCAGGAGGCATTTTGGGAAATAAATGATATTTTATGGTGTAGGGCCCTTTTTTTTTTCTTTTTTTTTTTTTTGAAATATATATGTGAAATGCAGAATGGCAATATGAAATGCTAAATGAATATAAGGATCCAATCACTTGTGACATAATTGCTACAAAGAAGATTTATATAGTCTAATGATCTTTGGTTTGTAAGAATTTGTGGTCACTCGTCCACCTCACACATGGCAGTCATGTAATGCCATCCATACCATCCAAATTTTAGGCACATGGTAGATGGAGCATGGTATGTTTAAGGAAATCTTAGCCCATCCATTTAATGTCTATCAAATGGATGGTTAAAATAGTGAGTGGTCCATTTAAAATATAGTTCACATTGCCATACATGTCATTTGTACTGTCAGAGTAATCAACATTTCCAAAGAGGCTGGTTCTACAACAGGTTCTTTGTTGAATAAGCTTATTCTATGAGTTATTCTCCTCTCTGTAAACATACAATAGGGAACAATGCAAAATCATGCCTAAAAAATCCTAAAATCACGTGATGTTGCCCACCTGAGTTTTGAAATAGCTGATTTTTGGGTGTCCCTTCATCTTGGTGGGGCAAGCCTGAAGAATGGATTGGATGGCATATACACACCACTACCAGGCCAAGCCCCTCAGCCCCACCTCCAACATCCTCCTCATATGCAGATGCAGCAGCCCCAGTCTCATCCACATCCTCAGGCTCAGCTGCAAGCCTAGCCCCAGCCTCATAGCCAGCCGCCTCCACATTTACAGCCCCTGCTCATGGGCTTGTGCAAGCCCTTCTTTACCTGCAACCCATTTATAAAATCAGCAACATACGTAGCCATCCTTGTTGAGGCATTTTATCAAACAGTTTTAACCACATAAACAAAACCCTAAATGGAGAAACGAGAGCAAAAACGCAGGAAATGCAGCAAATGAGGGGATAAATTCCAAAATCATGACAGAAATATCCCATTTCTTCACTGATAATCAAGATCCTCGGTCGAGTATCGGAGAAGATTCGCAAAACATAAGGAAATCGATAAAAAGAAAAGGAGAAATCGCTCACCTTTCCAAGTCCGTTGAGATAGCGAGAGAGAGAAAATGCTAGGGCTTTGAAAATGGGATGATTGAGAGAGAGAGAGAGAGAGAGAGAGAGAGGGAGAGGGAGGGATGGAGAGAGGGTTTGGGGCGCAAAGAGGGAGACTCGGTTTTGGCGCAGAGAGAGAGAGAGAGAGAGAGAGAGAGAGAGAGAGAGAGAGAGAGAGAGAGGACCGATATTGATTTGGGCGCGCCTCTGTTTTGAGAGCGCGCCCAATTTTTTGGCCGTGGATTGGGTACCTACGTGGGGCCACCATGCTGTATATGGTTTATCCATTCCGTCCATTCATTTTTAGAAATACATTTAGTGAATGATGCCAAATTTGAGGTGTATTGAAGGTCCAAGTGGACCACACCATAAGAATCACTTGTGCTTTAATCTTTATTTTTTCCTACCGTGTGGTCCACTTGAGCCTTCGATATACCTCATTTTATGGGATGGTATACTAAAATTATATTTCAAAACAGATGGATGGATTAGATAGAACACATATATTGCGGTGGGCCTCAAAAAGTCCCTTACAGGACCGTCAATTTCTATGGTGTAGCTATCTTTTTGGTACGAAAGTAATTTGTAGCAATATAGCTACGGTTTATATCCGTAGCTAAAAACGTACATAGTCTGTATCCTTTGTTCATTTTTTGGTAAGCATCACAATCGTCACATCATACACACATGGGTCCATCATTATAATTAATGAGGAAGTAAATGCTTTAAGTGTACGTTTAGGTGATTTAAGCATGTGTACATTTAAGGTATGTTTTAGTTATTTTAAACATGTGTGTGTGGTGAGAGTCATCTATTATAAATAGGGTTGTAGGTGTAGGTTCGAGTACTACAATGTGAAAAAAAAAAATAAAATTTAAAAGGGGGCTTCTTGAAGTTTTTGTTAAGTAGGCGATCCAACCTAAAATTTGAAATTTTAAGCTTATTATTTATGTCATTTTAATCCAAAATTTAATAATAATATTGTTTAAATTAGTTTAAGATTACTTAATAATTTTTGATGTGATTGCTCATTTTTTTCAATTAATATTTATTTAGGTTAATTTTTTTAAATTTTGAAATATATCTTGAAATAATTATTGAATTAAATCAGTTTGGTTCATAGTATAATTCTAATTTAATATTCAAATTATAAAAAAATGAATCTTATTTAGCTTAGAATATAACATAACTCAATTAATAAATTATTGAAAGCATAATTTAATTTAAATTTTAAATTAAAAATCTGATTTTAATTATAAACTTTTAGGAATTAATAATTTAAATAATTTTTGTTATTAAACTAATCAAATTCATAAGCTTTGAAATTTATTTGTTAGATTATAATTTGATTGATTTAAATCAATTTAATCCAAAGTTAAATTTAAATATAATTAATTCCTTAATTGTAAAAATACTTGGTTTATATAAATTTGTTAAATTTTGATTTAATATCAGAACAATCGAAAATTTTATTTCTTAAGTTTATATTATAATTAAAATAAAGTTTAGAATATAGAATTTAGTGAATAAAAATAATTATAATTTGTTTTTATGTTAATATGATTTATTATATTAAATTTTTTTAAATAGATTTAAGTAAAAAAATTGATTTAATTAAAATTAGAATTTAAAATAAAATTTTCTTATACATTATCAAATCTCAATAATTCCTAAATTTAATAATAATAAATTAAATATATTGTATTTAAGAAATTTAATTATTAAAGTTTCAACGAAGTTATATATAAAATTATTAATTAGAAATAATATTAAAAATTGTATTGTTGATATTTCGAGAATTCAATTAAGTAATTATTGATTCTTATAATAAATTGGGAATATTATTTGAAGAGTAGCAAAAGCATGAGAATAAATTTGTGATAGATTTATGTTGATATTTTCGATTGTGAAAAAATGATTCTTTTTACATGCATGTATAGCATTCATTGATCATCGTTATTGATATATGGGTGTAATGTAAACAAGTAAGGCATCATGTCCCTTAAGGTGGAAGATCCTAAAGCCAACAAGTAGTGCAATTGTGTCCCTTAGGTGAAAGACCCTAGAACCCACTAGATCCTTTAGAGTTTCCTTTTTGTACGAAGTATGAGTACCGTTGTATGCGTGAACATATGTCAAAGGTACAACTGGAGCAATAGTCTGACCAGCTTGTGTATAAATGGATCCCTAGCCACGAGGTACTGGTGCTTTGACGTTAATGCAATGTGGCCATCCACTTGGGTATGATGTTGTAAGATATTACGGATATGGTTTATGAGAATTCATGGAAAGTATCACATGCATAACATATTTACGATTCTAGTGCTTAAATTCATATTCTTTTATTATCCGTTTTCTAATTTTCTATATTTTTTTTTATAAAAAATGATATAATTTGAACATTTTAAGTTTTAGATAAGAAATAATCCTAATGGGCTGTTATGCTCACCCCATTACAAAAAAAAATAAAAAATGCACAGGTGTAAAACTGAATACTATAAGCACGCGGGCCTGTATTATTAGTTTTTCTTTTATTAGGAAATTAGATTTAGTTTGAATTTCAATTAAGTTTTGTTCTTTAGGTTTACTTTGAATTCCAAATTTCGATGTAGAAAAAAAACACCATCAAGAGAGTTGAATTTAGTAAACATTATATTATTTCAACAGTATTTTCCTTTTATATGACTCTGAATATCTATTAAATTTGATGAAATTATGTGGATTGTAATAAATATTGATTTATTAAAACTCATGAACTTGGGATTTAGGTCCCAAATACCCTACTCGGGTACCCGAATTTTGGGGTGTGACATATCTACACCTAGATATCTACTTCTTCCTCCACAGTTCGACGAGAGTTGTCAAAGGCCCTAACGCGCATATTGCTTGGCCGGAAGGATGATGGTTCGATTTTGAGGCGAACTGCAGTTCTGAATGGGCACACGTTTAGGCTTGAGCTCTTGTCGAGGAGGGTTAGTGGAACTCATAGGTTCTCATAATGCAGATCTATGTTGAGAGAGCTTCCATGATTTTGGCCTTTGGGAGGAAGCTGATCATCCATGAAGGTGATGGCCTTGAGAGTGAGGAGTTGCTCGATCGTGAGTGTAATCATTATGGGCGGGGTGTCCGAGGCGATATGAGTGTCGCTCAATGTTTTGGCGAACAGTTCCCGGTGCATTTGTGATGTGCATAACAACTCCCTTATAGATATCTGTGCTGGGATCATTTTGAGCTATGTTGCCACATCATATGTCGTCTCCCTTCCTAGCCCTAACAGAGCACCTTTTGGGTCCCCTTTGTTCACGTCGTCTCTTCGAGCACATTGTTCATTAAGGTTCATGTTCCCCACTTCGTCGCACTCCGGATAATTCCAAGGAATTGACTTATAACATGGAAGCTCTTTTTCTTCAGTTGTTACTAGTTCTTCGGTGATTGAAAGTTGTGCTGATACATGGATGATCATCATTGGTTCTTCGTATGGAGCCCTTGCATTTTGGACCACTCTTTTTCCGTACACTAAATCGAATATGGTGAGGTTTTTTATCCTCATAGATGATATGAGGCCTAGCCTCTGGCTTGACTGCTCTTGTGGTCAGAGTCTGTCATGGGATAAAGAAGGGTCTTTTCTCCATCACCGACGGTTTGCAGGGGGAGCCTTCTATCATGAGCTAGCTGATGTGATATGTAAAGAGGTGCCCCAAGTGATCTGTCGGTGAATGGTTTTCCCTTGTAAGACAACTAGCTCGTTTGTTGAGGGTGCTCCTTGCATGTAACGTCTCAAAAAAATTCATACAAAGACCCGAGTATCACCTCAGGCAGAAATCACTAAGGACTGAATCCTTTATAAATTAGACGGAAATTAATTAAGTATTAAACTAAATTAATTAGTAGATTAGCTTGAACCGCTTTCTATACGAACTGCAAGACCCAAAACCAGTAGAATCGCTAGCTCTACATTACCTAAAAACCTATGATCAATCTCAAAACCTAGTTGCTCATGTACTTAGATGCGATGTTTTCCATGTATTACACATATATATGAACTATGTTGAATATACTGCATTCCATGTGTTTGTTGAAATGTGTGAATGAGTATGGAATTAGGATTTGTGCTTGCCATGATTATTGATTGAGAATACATGATTGTTGTATGTGTAGCAACCTCCTTGTGAAAGGATTTGCCATAATATATGTTATAACTAATTTATTACCTGTATATTGATATGTGTAGTCTAAGTGTTTAATAAAATGCCTGGATGAGAAAATGCTTGTTGAAACGTATTTAATGAGGGTGTTGAGATGAGATTCTCAATTACCTTATCTATAGTTACCGTTTCCTTCATGTAACCTATATTGTTACTACGTGCTTTATGGATGAAATGCTTATGTATGATAACATGTGCACTATGTATTTGTTAAAATGCTTAAATGAGATTTATATTTGAATTGGTGTCACATGTTATTTTGACTATCACATATGAATGCTTATTGCAACTGAATATGATTGGGATTATCGCATAGTCCAGGCAATCGGTAACAGTTTCCGATCGAGTGACCTATTTAGTTTCGCCACCACGAATACGTTCGATGAATCCGAATCGTACGGTGATTATTAATAGTGGTTAGCCACAAGGAGTGTGTATGCGCTCCATGTCGATTAAGTTAGCGTGCGCTCGTACCAATCGAGCCTGTCAAGTAACCGGATTGGCCTAATGTGTCTTTACCATGGATGGACGCTACTGCTTGAATCTAAGGTACCACTTACCAATGCAAAGCCCGTTTAACCTTGATACCATGATCCGCTAAAACTCATGAGCTGGGCATGGTAGTGTATGGGACACCATGGTCAAGTTGTTGGCCTATTCTGGGGTGACGAGCCTCCCCGTAGTGACTGGTGAGCAATACAAACTTATGAGCCGAATATGGTGGTGTATGGGACATCGTATTCGAGCTGTCGGCCTATGCTAAGGTGACGAGCCTTCCCATAGTGACCTCGAGTATAAAATAGGCCTACGATCGGGTTACGATCCCCTCGTAGTGACCTCGAGTGTGAATTAAGGCTACTCTGATGTGACGAGCCTCCTGTAGCGACCTATAGTGTGAACTCGCGAACTTGCCTATTGTATGTGATTAACTAGGATTGACGACCCTAGATGGATCATTGTTTGGGTCAATGATATAAAGGGAGGTACCTTAGCTTCCCAAACCTACTGTATAAATAAGTCTAAGTAAGAACTTGGCTAACATGACCATGCACCGCATTGCATGTGCCTTTGCCGTGGGTGTTGAGTACAGTGGGAGTTTAGCATGCGCGACCGTGAGATGATGTCACAGAGGGAGTGCAGGCGAGGGCATGCATCATTAATACATACCATTCTTGCATTAACAAGAGTATTTAGGACATGATTGTTGTATTGTTTTATCATTACTGCTTGATTGATTTGATAACATATTAACCTTTGCCTTATAGCTCCACTGAGTTGATCACTCACTCCCACTCTGGGACGGTGTTTTAAAACACCAACCAGACTCCATTGTAGTTGCAGATGATGATGCAGCTTACGAGTTGGAGCTGGTCTTCTACAACGACAAGGAGGAATTCTCCTACATGCAACTCTCTGGAGGGTCTATGTAGACCTGGAGTTGCATCGCAGGGATTACAAGGTACAGACTAGTTAACATTACACTTTATCATTTGTAAATTTTGGAACTATACATGTAATTATTCAGCCTAGTGACATGATCATACTCTGGGGTTCATATCCACTTATATACCTTATATATTTATCACAGTCTTTCGCTTGCTAAATTTAATCATCTCTGGAGTATGATATGCTGATTTAGTATAATCTCATTCATGTTTAATGCACTAATACGGACAACATGTAATCATCATTTTCTATGTTGCATAAGTGATGCGATGGATCTCGGGAGTTGAGCCTTTGGTCGCCCCTAAAAATTCGGGGCGTTACATTGCAACACTACCTACTCCTAATGTGTTCTTTTATGAGCTATCTCATACTGAATCGGTGGGGGTGACGATGGGTTTGCAGAGAAATCCCCCTTCAGGACTACTGGTTCGTGACATGGGAGTGCCCCTTGCAAAATGACTAGTTCGAAGTTGGAGGGTGCGCCTTTCAATACCATCGATTCCCATGGCTGGTTGTTGATAGGAGACAGTGATGGGAAATATGAAGTGTTCCTTCCTTGAAGGATTACTAGCTCAACTGCTGGGAGAGGGGTTTGGGACGCCCCTTGTAAGACCAATGATGCATTAGAATGATCTTCTAAGATAGCATGGATAGACCATACAGGAGAGAAGAAGCGATCAATGCTTTCATTTTCGACATAATTGATGGTTGGACCGCTTGATGAGGTGGGGTCCAATTAATGCTGCAACAAGGGATTGTGGAGAATGTTTGTGGGAGCCACTGGAGTAGTCCCTGGAGCCGAGATGGCAATTTTTCTGCCATCAATGAGGTCTTAGATTTCATGCTACAGGAGAGACATTGTTCTATTGAGTGACCTCAGCCCTAGTGGTATGCATAATACTCATTTTCATCGTAGTTTAGTGGTAAAATGATTGTACACAACCCCAAGTGTAAGGTCGCGATGTAGTAATAACTCGTGAGAATGATGTCAAATCCACAGGGACTAAACTTGTATGTGTAAGACCCGTATCCTAGCCCATACCATTCTGTAAGCCTCCACGGTTCTCCCGGTCGAATTCCGACCACCCGCGATCTGTTATCGGCATTTGTGCGCGATCCTGAGTCATATCCCGTATATCAGAGTCAGCTCGACCTAAGACTTGTACCTTAGTGACCGCGCCGTCGTCGCGTATTACACACCGAGACGATACTGATACCAGAAGATGTGGGCCGCGTTTAGTTCGAGAAAAAAACGCCGCGTGTTGCAAAATCCAAGAGAACATCACATTAATCCCATCAATCAAGTACACATCACATCTCATGTCAAGTACACATCACCTCACACCCCATCCCCAAGCAACCCCAAAGTCAACTTTCTCTTACAACCAAAGTACATCCATCACCTTTCACCCATCCCTCACCCATCTCTCTCTCTCTCTCTCTCTCTCTCTCTTACACCTCTCTCTCTCTCATTTTCCTCCAAAGCAACCCACGTCCAAGCTTCATGATATATTTGTAGCCCATCTATGAGGCCCATTAGTGCGGCCCATTGATGCAGCCCATTGTGATGTATATATGACCTATGTGCCAAGGCCCATTGCGATGTATTCGAGGCCCATGGGACGTGGCCCATTGTGATATATTTTTGGCCCATATGGCGAGGCTCAACTTGATGTATATTAGGCCCATGTGAGCGGCCCATTGCGATGTATATTAGACCCGTGAGATGCGGCCCCACTTGATGTATATGTGGCCCGTGTGATGCGGCCCATTGTGATGTGTATTTGGCCCTCGTATGAGGCCCAAGTGATGTATATTAGGCCTGTGTGTGAGGCCATGGGCCCACGATACGTTTAGATCTATGTGGGTCACTCCTTGGGCTAAATGTCCACATTGATGGGCGATGATGGTTGAATGTCCACATTGTGACCTTTCCTTAGGCCTTGTAAGGCCCATCCTCGCCGATTTCGATTATCGAGGCCGATTCTGATTATCGAGGCTGATTCTAATTGTCGAGGCCGATTCCAATTGTCGAAGCCGATTCCGATTATTGAGGCTGATTCCGATTGTCGAGACCGATTCCGATTACAGAGGCCGATTCTGATTGTCGAGGTCGATTCTGATTATTAAGTCCGATTCCGATTGTCGAGGTCGATTCCGATTATTGAGGTCGATTTCGATTGTCGAAGCCTATTCCGATTATTAAGGCCGATTCCGATTGTTAAGGCCGATTCTGATTGTCGAGGCCAATTTCGATTGTCGAGGCCGATTTCGATTGTCGAGGCCGATTTCGATTGTCAAGGCCGATTCTGATTGTCGAGGCCGATTTCGATTATTGAGGCCAATTCCGATTGTCGAGGCCGATTCTGATTGTCGATGCCGATTATGTGTATGTGACAACATAACATTATGATAAATGCCCATACGCATCATCTGCATGTTTGTTATGGGACGTGGTTGACCATTGCATATGTTATTGGGCATGTTGTTATGAGACTCCCTGATAGGCGGAGATTGGCTCACATGAGTACATGGTATGTGTAGGATTGATGCATTGGATTTATGACTCATGCATCTTGCATTGTGTGTTGTGATTACTGTACGCCCTAGCGACATCAGGGTCGTAGCCTCCACAGGCATATCGTGGATGGCCAGATGGACACCGAAAATCTGTTCTACATGGGGTGTTATAGATATCCCTGGGTGAAATTCTCTAAACCTTCTTGGTTCGAGAGGTTGCTCCAACGTCTAGACCGAGTGGATGGATGAGCGTATGAGGGCCGTATACTATTAGGCCGCGTCTCCCACTGTGTCGTGGTCGGTTGGAAGGGGGTGCAACCTTACCTGCCCGAAAGGAGGGGGCATAGCTAGGCTGAGTTTAATCAGCTCAAGGAATGGGTCCGCTATCGACGAGCAAGGTCTGATATTAGCAGGCGGATAGTGAGGTCTCTTCCACTCACCTTGTTGCGCGCGATGGGGTGACAATCTGGTTTGGAGTGTAATAGCCCCCGGTGATTTTCTAGGAAGGAACCGTACTGATATGTGGGCTTATTGAGCAGGAGTTGCATACTCATTCATTCATTCATTCACTATCCACTCAAGCTGGTGGTGCGCAACTAATTGTTGTGTACCTTCGCATGACCAGGATTTCGGTTGGAGCACGCGACTAACCTGAGATCAAGAGTCTACCACATTGGGTTTGACTATCCAAATTTAGGTATGTGACTGGTTTAGATAGAAGTCCGTTGTGATAGACCCTGTAGCTTGCGATACTACGTACTATCATCCCGGCTTTACACTCCAGCTTGATCATTTCATTCACATCACATATTGCATTACATCCTCAGCACATAGTATTTGGCTTACTATTTCCGCATTGCATAGCTGATCTACATTGCTTCTTCAGTATATGATATTAGTTTATTATATTTTTGCATCGCATAGCCTAGATAAGGTTGATGGTATTTATTGGCCTATCATCATGTTTTCGCATTACTCTAGTATCGTATGATTTATGAACTTGCCAATATTTCTGATATTGTATGATTTATAGGCTTGTCAGTATTTCCGCTTACTCTGATTACTCTGATATTGCTTACTTGGCACTACCTTGTGCACACACTTTCACCACCCACTAAGCTTTCTATAAGCTTATGCACAATAGATGCGTGCAGGTGGCGTTAGGTTGCAGTAGCGTTGAGTTTGGAGTGTGCAACTGTCTTCTGGAGATTTGATTTTATTTAACATATGTATTTCCCTTTCAGCATTGTATTCAAAGTTTATATTAGTGGATATGTGATGATGATGTTGCCTTTATGATTTGGGTAAACTTGTGGTTATGCTTTTTATGAGACAAATGTACGTTGGAAAATCCTCCTTGTAGGATCCCAGGATCAGAATCTGGCGTATGCACGCTGGGACCCGAGAATGGGGTACTACGGAGGCTGTCGGCACTGGATTCGGCGATCAGAAATTTTGTGAGCCCGATTTCTGGGTTTGGGGCGTGACAGTACGTATTCTGAAAATAACTAGAACTAGAACTAGAAGAAGATCTAAATTTGAATTCTGAAATAAAAAAAAAGTAATTGTGAATAATGTTTAAACTATCAATTAAAGGTGAGAACTAGGGTGCCAAGGATCCACTTGTAGCTATTAAGATGCTATCTTAATTGATTCAATAAACACAATTGGAATTGAAGTCTTATCCTATCCAATTGGAAGATAAAGCAATTTAAATCAAATCTGAACTTTTCATTTACCTAATTCTCAATGAAAGAGAATTGTGAAGATTGGAAGGGATTGCATCACCCTACCATGCCTAGGAGATGATGGTGAACAATGAGATTTACCAATCTCACTATCTCAAAACAGGAAAAGAAGATATCCAAAGCTATCACAACATCTATTGTAATTTGAGTCACAATAAATTATAGAAAACTGAAAATATTCATTTAATATCAAACTAAAAATCAATAAAGTTCAATAAGAATAAGAATCAAAGTAAAATAAATATTCCAACACACTACAAGCATCACCCCTTAGCCTTATCTAAAAGGTTTAACCAACCATAGACATGATTGAAACCAAATCTCTTAAACAAAGCATGAAAAATAAACTAGGGAATAAAAAAACTCTTTGGCGGCTGCTCCACCCCTTTGTTATGCTCCTTGAAACCTTTCCAAGCCCTAGAAGATGCTTTGGAGCATCCTAGGGAGTCTTATTTATAGTTAGGGGTGTATATCGAGTCGAACCGAGTCGAGCTGGCCTCAGCTTGACTCAACTCGAACAGTGGCTGGCCATAGCTCGAACTCGGCTCGGCTCGATCCTCGAGCCTGATTGGCCAGCTCCACTCGGTTCGGTCAGTAGCTCGGGCTAGCTCGGGCCGAGTTCGAGCCAAGATCGAGCTGAGTTTGCCATTGAGGCATTTCCACAAACACCTGAACTGCAACTTCAAAATCCCACTGTTTTACAAACAGGGGCAATGGTTTTACAGGTATTTTCTCGAACACCTTCTAAGTAACATAAAAAAAAAAAAAAAGGTATTTGTTTCATGTACATACCTTCCTTGCCACCTTGCCACCAACCAAACCTTCCTTGCCACCAACCAAACCTTCCTTGCCACCTTGCCACCAACCTTCCTTGCCACCTTGCCACCAGCCACATTTCGTTGAGACATTTTATTAAACAGTTGGTGAGCAACATCAATGGCAAAGTAACCGAGTCACCAAACTAGTTTAATCCGAGCTGGATTCGATCCGAGTCAAGTCGAGCTGGGGCTTGCTCGAACTTGGCTTGAACTCAATTTTTGAGCTTAAAAAATCAGCTCAACTCGGCTCGAACTCAGCTTCGAATCGAGTCGAACCGAGCGAGCTAATCGAGCTAGCTCGGTTCGTATACACCCCTATTTATAGTTGTGGAACTCCAACTTTCGTACTTAGTTGGAAAAATCTAAAAATCGCCTCAAATTTATGCACTCTCCGCAGTTTGCTAAGTTAAACTTTACCCTACACAACTAAAATAGACTCCGAGTTTCAGAATATGCCTTTTTAGGACAATTTCAGGATTCCTTTTCTTCGCTTCAAATCTTTGATTCTCTTCATTCCTCACTTGGTTTTTTTGGATCTTTGACCTGTGAATTCTTTATTAATGACTTCCAAAATTTCAAATCTTCATTTAGTAATCTTTTGAGCATAAATCTTCCTTTTGACATCAATTTCACCTTAAGCTCTTGAAATCACCTCACACATGAAAACATGCATAATTAAATCGATTAAGCACTATCATGTTTATAAAACCAAGGTATAAATAGGGAGAAATATACAATATTTCACACTCAACACACACCCCCAACCAGCATTTTGCTAGTCCAGAGCAAAACATGCATGAAGCGATCTTCAATTCTCAATATTCAAAGTTCTTGAAGAAATAATCATTTGTGTAAACAAGTATGAATAAGTATAATCCAAAAAAATGAGAGTGAAAATTTGTAAACCTAGAGCTGAATCAAATGAATAATCAATCAAATAGATTCTTCATCAATCAATTTAGAGTAGAACTTTATATATCAAGTTTTCCCAATGTGCTTAGTGAATTTCAATTTACTTTCCATAAAAGTATACTATCATTATATAATATTAGCCATCATCATCACCTTAAAATTAATTGAATAATCAAGTACTGATTCTGAACTTATCCAATTTTTCTTATTTTTCCAGTTTTTTATTTTATATTGACAGTTTCTTTTTATTTATTCATTCTTTTCAGACTTTCCATTCTTTTTCATTCCTTTACAGTCTTTTCATTCTTTTCCAGTCTTTTCATAATATATGACCTTTTTGTCGATCTCACTGTTTTTTTAACTGGTTCTTTTCATCTTTTAAGGTGGATAAAATTCTCCAGACTTAATTTACAATAATTTATCAATGCTTAACATACTAATAATCAGAAATTATAGCATAATTCACAAAAAGCAACTTGAACGTGCCTTGTGACTTAGATTAACATGATATTCAAACTTCCTCTTAATAATAAATTGAGTGTAAGAACTGTAGTGATAGACTACTTAGTTGATCAAACTCCAACAATTCAAAATTCAATCTCAATCTTACCATCATATTTAAAACATTCTTCACATACACAATTTATCATTTTCCAAACAGATTTCAACTTGAAACATTGAAATTTTTTTTTTTTTTTTTTTAAATGCTCAAAACTAAGAAAGCACTGATTAGTTTACCTAATCCACACCCCCAACCTAAAATTTACATTGTCCTCAATGTAATATATATATATATATATATATATATATATATATATATATATATATATATATATATATATATATAAGCATGCAATGATATGAGACAATGAAAAGAAATGAGAAGTGATGGAAAGGTAGTACCTGAAGAAAGGAGATTGAAGCTTTTCCAAGGTTCTCGATGTGAAGATGGGTTAGCATAAAGACGTAAATAAACTGAAAGCGAACTATCCTAATCCTAAATCCTACTAAAATAATAAAAGCTAAATACACGTCCATCAGACTAGGAGATCAATCTTGGTACACGGGATCAGTCAGAGGCATGGACATGTCTTATGAGTCAAATTTCTCAACAAATGACTTTAAACGTTGTCCGTTCACTTTAAAAACATCGCCATTCATTGGATTCTTTATCTCAACGGCCCCATGTGAATAGAAATTAGTAACAGTGAAAGGGCCGGTCCATTGAGATCGGAGTTTACCCAGAAAAAAGTGTAACCGAGAATTGTACAGAAGGATTTTTTGACCGATTATGAATGATTTTCAAAGGATGTTCCTATCGTGGAACACCTTCATCCTGTCCTTGTAAATTCTTGAGTTCTCGTATGCATTGTCACGCCCCAAATCTGGGGACGGACAACTTTTATGATGCCCCGAATCCGACACTCGACTTCCATACACCAAGTCCCGAGTTCGGCGCACCATAAGAAAGATTTTTTACTGATTTTTTATAATAATAATACTTGAGTATGATGATCCGTAATCATAATACTAAGAAGCAGTCTCCATTATAAATCCTGATAGTTACAAGTACAATGCTTTTCCAACAGGTACACCACGTCAATATTGCCAAATCACAAAATAGATAAAAATGCATCGAAAAAACTATGTCCTCCAAGTTACTCTTGCCTTGAAAAAAAATAAGAAGCTTAGGCAAAAAGCCAGTACACTCGTGTGTGCGTAGTGTATAAGCATGTAATAACAATCAAATATCAGAGTACACAAGTTGAAGCATAGTGACCAAGTAATGCTACATAAAGCTAAGAGGGCATGATGCAATGCAAGAGATGATATGCAAGAGTATGTCGGGTGTATGCAGGCATGCAAATACTCCTCTAAAAGTCCACATCACAATATAGTTATCATCACTGGGAATCGTCGGGGCCTGGTATCCAGAGTAAGTCCGATATATTCGCTTGAGGGACTTCAACCCAGGGACCAAGCCCGCGGTCTCTAGGACCAGATAACATCAGCACATACTCCATCATGTGCACCCTGCACCAACATCCTCTACCACATACTCCATCATGTGCACCCCGCACCAACATCCTCTACCACATGCATATGATCTCCGCATGATCAAACTATGCACACCATGCACTCCTCATCCATGATGCATGTACATATATATGTGCATGCAGATGCAATATGCACAAATATCATAAGACCAGTCAAAATTATCACGGTACCAACATGGCAAAACAGTGGTATAAAGTGCACTCTCCATCATAAACATGGGGCTATGCGAGTGTCCACACTTTCACGTCACAAGTGTGCACCAACCACACAATAGCACAACTAGGATCAATCCATCACTCGGCACCAATCGCATGGCCGAAACCTCATACAGTGGCACTAGAACAAGTTGTATATCAAACACATGCAAGTGATGCACACATACCATAACATGTCTCAATTCCGCATGTAAAGATCCATAACTATTCGAAAGCTAGTTCGAATCACCAACATACTCATTCACGGTTAAGAGTTAAGTGGTTCACCTCATCAGTTCCGTAGGAAGTGGGTGCTAAGTGTCACATCATTATACGGCTCTAGATGCACTATCTATGACTTGAGGTAATACATACGGTGGTCCACTTAGTCCTTACATCCAATTGAACACCATCCAAGCATATAAACATAAACTAGCATTACCATATAATACAATCATCGCATCTAACCATACATGCATGATCATCATCACAAGTATCACATTACACAATCACAACACATGTGCCATCACCACATGCATAATTAGATTTCAATCCAACGCCTCCACATGTCTAGCTATCATTTTAAGTGGACTAAGGCCCAGTTCATTGCCACACTTGAATGGACTGGTTTGTGAGTTGCTACATCCCATTCTTCTGGCTTGTTCGGTGATCCATTTGATTACCACAAATGGTTAATTTGAGGACTTAATCATAACTCATTCACAAGGCCCAAATGAGACTTGGCGTACGTACATCACAAGGATTCTCATGCACTTACCAAGAAGCCCAAACATAGGCCAAATATGCACTTCTCATGGAGTCTTACGTTCTTAGTAAGAGGAAGTAACCTATGGGCTTGATAGGTTTACTGTTAATGGGCTCACAAGGCAGCCACTCAAGGTGGGCTTGGCTAATAGGCCCATCACTCTAATGCCATTGTGAACATATTAATGGAGTTCACAAATCAAACCCAATACTATTAATAAGATGGGTTCAACAATCAATCTGACACACGTCCTAAGTTCACATACCCAAGAGATTACATCATCGGTATAGTCCACGAGTCTGGAGTGACCACACAATTCTCTTATGCCCACATGGTCCTGTGGCCACTCCATTATCAAAAGTCCATATGATTGAGTGGCCACACAAATGTCACTCTACTTGCCACAATAAAGGATTTAAGGTCAGTTGATTACTTATTTTTACTACACCATAGCTCGCATAATGGGGCAACCACTTTATTAAACATTCTCATGGTCAGGCGGCCAGTACCACAATTTCACATAGATTAGTATATATATGATTACTATCATGATTTAGTGTCCACATTTCAAAATATCCAAACATAATTGAACAATCACAATCATACCCACCATTCATGGCTACACTCCGTTACGCTAAGTCTTATACTACAATCACTTCGCACGTCATATAGTTAATGACTCATATTCAGTGTCATATGGTTAAGAGTCAAGGGCTACATTTCATCATACCATTCACGGTTTAGAGATCCCATCACATAGAAACCAAGACCTTGATAGCATTAGCTTGGGTAATATAACCCTACATCACACTCGGTCTAATGTACAACTTGGTCATACATGATTCAAGTGGCGGTGTCTATGTCGATAAGCACAAACCCACGTTGTTGAATGGCCACCAGTGCCACTTGATTTCATACGGTTAGGTGGCCTTGTGCGTATTTCACAATCGTACGATTAGATGGCTACATATACATCACCTTTGTACATGATTAGGTGGCCATACTTACGCTACATGACCTCATGATCAAGGGGTCAGCCCCAACTCACTACATCGCATTGTTCATACCCAACCACTCCATCATATCCTCACACAAAGATTGTCCACACACAAGTTATAATTGAAAACGTTCCAAAAGCTAAACACAAATCTATGACTTAGGGCCACATGCCAATCAGGATTCCACATGGTCAAGAGTTGTCTACACATTAGATAATTAACTACTTAATTAAGGGTTGGAACTCAATGATGCACAATTTATAGCAATAATATAACATATGATCTCATGGTGGTGGACCTCACCGGTCGCACAATTTCACACGGTCTAGGGTGCCCAAGCATCACACGATCACATGATTTGGGACCATAAAAGTTTTGATATCTGCTCCATCCAGGGTCATAAGAACAAGTTGAATGGCAAATAATCATCACTGCGGGACCACAAGAGGGCCCATCCACTGGATAATCAACTGGTGTGGGCTACCATATTTGGGCATGCTCTATTTTATTATACCATGCTCTAGAACTTGTTGTACATGTAGATGGACATCGATATAAATCACATAACTCATGTTGAGTCCATAGTGAGCCCTACAATCTAAACAGTTTGGCCAGTATGTAAACCGTAAAGTGGACCCTAGGTCGTCTATAATGGTGAATGATCATTTACTATTGTTATCATGTGGACGTGGTCCATTGAGGTGTGCATATACTTCATTTATTTATTTATTTATTTTGGGTGGTGGTTGATGGTTCCACAACACGGAAGGCACCACACCAATATTTTACACCTTCCACATCATATTGAGCCTACTAGCTACGCACACAAGTAACCAAGAAAAGGACCAACTTATACGGCATATACAATCCAAATTGGGCCTCACTAGGTTTGGTCCAATTGACTAGTGTTAGTGTACAAAGCATGCTACCCACTAGGCAATGGGCCTACTAACGGGCCTAAGGAAGGTACCATGATGGGCTTCCTAGTCCCAAGTGTTTCTCTTAGTATTGGGCCCGATTGGGCTTTATATTTCCTTCATTTAATGGGCCTAAGGCCTCTTATGATGTAGGAAAAACAATTGGGCAACAATGGTTGTCTGCTACTTATTCCACAAGTTAAGGCAACACTCATTTTACAACAAACACTAGATAAGCCTAACAAGATGGAGATATGACTTATGCAAAAAAGGTTCACATAGGATTTTGGGTCAATCATCACCTGAGAATTTATTTTTAGGGCCTAGAAATTCCACTAGATGCCTTGGAACGGAGGTTGAGTCCACGGATGTGGCCCTATACGAATTCAGATTAAATAGATTTTCAGCGCAGAATTGGTTCTGGACCATTTTTTAGTCTCATTTGTGATCACATGGGGGTCATTCCTATCGAAGGAAAAATGTAATTTGGTAGCCTTATATATGGGATTCAAAACCCACAAGGTATCCCTCATTAATCATGCATATACAATTGTTTATGAAGGCTCAAACATGGGTGCTTGGAAGAGTTTTGCAGAAGAAAAAGAACAGTTCAGAATTGGTTTTTGGCCTTTTTTGGATGCATCCCACGATCACATGGAGAAATATTCCGGCATACTGTTAGGTGTATTGGTATAACTATGTATGGACTTAAAAAATCATAAGGTATGGCCTACTAAATGCATACATACAACTTTTGGCACAAGGATAAACATTGGTGCTTGGAATTTCTGCACAGAAATATCTTGTGCAACTCTGTTGGTCCCATTTTAGGACCTAATTCCTGATCAAGTGGGGTTTGTTTGGGTCCAATTAAAACATTATTCCTCCAGACATAGGTACAAGATAAAAGTTCCCGGTGGTGGTCCCTACATATCTTGCACGTGGGACCCACCACATGCGCCCGAAGTTGGCCGAAAGCTCAGAAAATCAGACAGTTCTGTAATGGACAAGAAGCATAAATGAAGATGTGTACAATACGTGGATCAAGGTGGGTCCCATCCAGGTACATGTGACCTTATGAACTGGTTGGATGGCTAACAATTATTCTGGTGGGGCCCACTATTAATGAGTCCCACATTATCATCTCCATCAATAACATCTCAACATCATGATCATTATCCTCCATATAAAGGAACAAAAGACTAGGTTGAAAAGGGGGGGTGTACTCACCTTGATGGACTAGATGGATGGTTGAGATGGATGGAAGGGATGAGATTGATGGCCCACCAAGATCACCTTTCCCTCTCTCTCTCTCTCTCTCTCTCTCTCTCTCTCTCATGGTAGGAACATGGTGAAAATGTTGAGGATTGAAGGGGTATTTGTAGAGAATTTGTTAAAATTGTGGTTAAGGTTAGATTAATGTGGTTATGATTGGCTTAGGCAAGGATCATGACAAGTAATGCATGATTAGGTCTTAATGGTGGGTTAAATGAGACATGGGGTGGCATGGCATGATGACATCATGCATAAGGTGTTGTATGGAGAAGGGTTGACTTTGGATACACATGAGAGATGGGTGGTATGGGTGTGTGATATTACACACATAGGTAGAGATTCTCTTACCCATGTGTGGCATGGTGCATGTGTGCATAACACGTGTTGTGCACATATGTGGAATGGAATATATGGCGCTATGCGCACATGATACACCAACGATTCTTAGAGGCGTATCCCACTAACGGAGCGTCGTACAGATGCACGGGTTGTACCTCTACGATCACAGTGATGGGGCAGTCAATATGAAGTAGGTTTCGAGGCCTTGGGGTTCCGGTCAGTCGGGTGTGCACTATGCACGACTAGTTCAGGTCTCGCCAAGGGCGTCGATCATTGTGCACATAGGCATAGAAAATGGTACGGAATGGACAGGGTCTTACATGCATCATTCCGGATTTCCTCAAGTTCATTTAACTGTAGTTTGTGCAGTGAACCAACGTTGTCCAAATTGAAGTTAGATTTTTGATAGCCCAGTAGGTTATATGTTCCAACTTTACAGGCAAGTCGCAAGCTTTCCCATAGACGAGTCTAAAGGGAGACATTCCAATGAGGGTCTTAAAAGTTGTACGGTATGCCCATAAAGCATCGGTCAAATGGATTGACCAATCCTTAGGATCAGGGTTAACCATTTTCTCCAGAATGTGTTTAATTTTCCTGTTGAAAATCTCAGCTTGCCCACTTGTCTGCGGGTGGTATGGAGTGCTCACCTTATGTGAGACCCGTATCTTAGCCCGTACCGTTCCGTAGGCTTCCGCGGTCCTCCCGATCGAATTCCGGCAATTCGCGACCTGTAATCGGCAGCTGCACGTGACCCTGAGTCGTATCCCGTATTCCAGAGTCGGCTCGACCTAAGACTTGTACCAGTGCGACCGCGCCGTCACCGCGGTTCTAACGCCATATCTCACGCACCGAGGCGATACCTGGGTTAGGAGATGTGGGCCCGCGTTCAGTTCGAGGAAAACGCCGAGCATTTGTAATTTCGAGAGAATTTCTACCCAATGTCACATCAATCAATCGATCAATCCCATCAAGGGTCAAGTACATGTCAAGTACACATCACCTCACACCCCGTCCCCAAGCAACTCCAAAGTCAACTATCTCTCTTACACACAAGTACATACCCATCACCCATCACTCACTCCCCATCACTCCATCACTCACACCAATCCCTCTCTCTCTTACAACCTCTCTCTCTCTCTCTCTCTCTCTCTCTCTCTCTCTCTCTCATTCTCTCTCTCATTCTCCAAGCAACTCCAACGTCTCAACCCCTCCATGAGAGAAAGCTTGGTGTGGCCCACCTTCCTACCTCCCATCTCCACCATCTAAAGATCATCTTAACCGTTAAAAATGCGCCCTTGGAGCTCTAGATTGCATCGGTGGAAGGAGAGTCCAAGATATAACGGTGAGTGATTTTTGTATGATTTTGATGATTAGAGGGGCCACTTATGGTGGGACCCATCTTGATGTATGCATTGTAAAGAGGGACTCATAATGGCGGGGTCCCTCCGCTACTCCGATCCTTCTCTCTCTCTCATCTTGTAATCCACCATGATGCATGTATGTTATCCAAGCCGTCCACCCAACGGGGCCCGACACCACTGCCACGTCCAACGAGGCCCACCTGGCTGTCCATTGAGGACAGGCCTGGATGAAGGGAATAGAAAATATCAGCTTTGATCCAAGTTTGGTGGGCCACACTCACGTGGACCCACCTTGATGTATATATTATATATATATCCACCGTCCATCTGCTGGACGGTGGAAACCACCTTGATGTATGTGAAATTTCCACACGTAAGATTGGGGCCCACCATGATGTGGTACTGTATCCAGACCGTTCAGACGCTGTGGTCTGGACGGTGGTAAAACACAGACGTCCATCGTTGCATCCCTAGCAGCAGCAGCTGCTGTATGGACGCTGGCTTGATATATTAAAAAAAAAAAAAGAATTATAATATTATAATATACTATAGATAGCCCTACGTGGGACCACCTTTTGTTATCTGGTAGGGGGCGGACTGGTGTACAGCAGGTATATAGCTGCTGTACTAACGTCTGAAGGGGTCTATGGGTCTGATCCTAAGGTATGGGTTATATCCGAACCGTCCATCCTTTTTGGCGCGTGTGGGGCCCACCCCACACGTGCTGCACGTATGGATGGACCCACCTTAATGTGTGTATTCTAACATCCACACCGTCCATTTCTGGACGGTGCAGTGAGAGGGCCGACCGTGATGTACGTATTTTATACATCTGCCCATCCGTTTGGAGATGAGGGCCACCCCACACGTGTGGTACATGTGGGGTGGGACCCACCATAATGTGTGTGTTTTATATCCACACCGTCCATCTCTGCAGTGGACCCCACCATGATATATGTATTTTATCCCAAGCATCCATCTGGACAGTGGGACCCCACCTAGCTGTTGTGCTGACGTCTGCAAGTTCTGTGGGTCCCATACATGATGTGTGTTATATCCCAACCGTCCAAACGGTGGACCCTCCCATGATGTATGTGATACACCCAAACCGCCCGTCCATATGGTGAGCTCGTCTTATGGCTCGAGACTAAAAATAAGACAGATCTACTTTCAAGTGGATCACATTGCCAAAGACAGTGGGGATTGAATGTGTACCATTGAAACTCTTTCTGGGTCACAGAAGTTGTTTTCCTCTTAATTCAGGTCTCTGTGACCTTATGCCCAGGTTAGAAAATTAACGTTGTGGTGGGCGATGGGCCTTGGCAAATTTTAAAATGGTGAAGATCATTATCGCCGCTGTTATTTGTAGTATGGTCTAGATAATCTTTTGATCTAATTTATTGTTTGGATAATACTCTAAAATGATATCTATAGATGGATGAATGGTGCGCCCAGGTAGTGCGGCCTATTTTTTATATTTGGGAGACCTAATACCATGTATTTGGGGCTCATGGGTTTAGGCCCATTGTGATGTATTTGGCGCCCATGGGTAGAGGCCCATAGTGTTGTGTATTCGACCCATTGATTCGGCCCATTGATTCGGCCCTTTTGATTTGTGGCTCATTTGATTCGGTCCATTTGATCGGCCCATTTGATTTGGCTCATTTGAATTGGCCCATTTGATCAGCCCATTTGAATGGGTCCATTTGATGCAATTGAGTCCCATGATGATGTATATTAGGCCCTAGTGCGAGGCCTTGGGCTCACTGTACGTTTGGCTCTATGTGGGCCACTCCTTGGGAGCAATGTTAGTTAAATGGCCACATTGATGGGCAATGATGGTTTAATGTCCACATTGTGACCTTCCCTTAGGTCTTGTTCGGCCGATATCGAGACCGATTCCGATTTGTCGAGGCTGATTATCGAGGCCGATTCCGCTTATCAAGGTCAATTCTGATTATCGAGGCCGATTCCGATTTGTCGAGACCAATTATCGAGGCCGATTCCGATTATCGAGGACGACTCCGATTATCGAGGCCGATTATCGATCGATTCTGATTGTTGTGGCCGATTGCCAATTCCGATTATCGAGGCCGATTATCGATCGATTCCGATTGTCGAGGCCGATTGTATAGGCCAATTTCGATTGTCCAAACTGAGTATCGAGGCTGATTCCGGTTGTCGAGGCCGATTGTATAGGCCAATTCCGATTGTCGAGGCCGAATGTTGAGGCTGATTCCGATTCCGGTTGTCGAGGCCGATTCCGATTGTTGAGGCCGATTCCGATTCCGATTGTCGAGGCCGATTCCGATTGTCGATGCCGATTCCGATTGTCGAGGCCGATTGTTGAGGCTGATTCCGATTCCGATTGTCAAGGCCGATTGTATAGGCCAATTTTGATTGTCGAGACCGAGTATCGAGGATGATTCTGGTTGTCGAAGCCGATTGTATAGGCCGATTCCGTCAAGGCCGATTGTATAGGCTGATTCTGATTGTGAGGCCCATTATCGAGGCCGATTCCGATTGTCGAGGCCGATTCCGATTGTCGAGGTCGATTCCGATTGTTGAGGCCGATTCCGATTCCGATTGTCGAGGCCGATTTCGATTGTCGATACCGATTCCGATTGTCGAGGCTGATTCCGATTGTCAAGGCCGATTCCGATTATCGAGGCCGATTCCGATTGTCGATACCGATTCCGATTGTCAAGGCCGATTCCGATTGTCGATGCCGATTTCGATTGTCGAGGCAGATTGTTGAGGCTGATTCCGATTTCAATTGTCGAGGCCGATTTCGATTGTCGAGGCCGATTCCGGTTGTTGAGGCCGATTCCGATTGTCGAGGTCGATTCCGATTGTCAAAGCCGATTTCGATTGTCGAGGCCGATTGTTGAGGCCGATTCAGATTGTCGATACCAATTTCGATTGTCGAGGCCGATTCCGATTGTCGAGGCCAATTTTTTAGGCTGATTTCAATTTCGATTGTCGAGGCTGATTATATAGGCCGATTTCGATTGTCGATGCCGAGTTCGAGGCCGATTCCGATTGTTGAGGTTGATTGTATAGGCCAATTCCGATTGTCGAGGCTGAGTATCGAGGCCGATTCCGAGTATTGATTTCGATTGTCAAGGCCGATTCGATTGTCGAGACCTATATGATGTATATGCGACCCGTGTTTGAGGCCCAATGTGATGTATATGCCGCCCGTATTTGCGGCCCATCGTGATATGTATTAGGCCCTTGTGTGAGGCCATGGGTCCACTATATGTTAGGCTCTATGTGGGCCACTTCTTGGGGGCAATGTTGGTTAAATGTCCACATTGTCAAGGCCGATTGTCGATGTCGATTGTCGATGCCGATTGTCGGTGCAAGTTATTTATACCGATTATGAGTATGTGACAGCATAGCATCACGATACATGCTCATACGCATCATCTACATGTTTGTTATGAGATGTGGTTGACCATTGCATATGTCATTGGGCATGTTGTTATGAGACTCCCTGATAGGAGGATATTGTCTCACATGAGTACACGGTATGCGCAGGATTGATGCATGACTGGATTGTATGACTCATGCATCTTGCATTGTGTGTTGTGATTACTATACACCCTAGCGACATCAGGGTCGTAGCTTCCATAGGTATTTCGTGAATTGCTAGATGGGACACCAGAAATCTGTTCTATATAGGGTGTTATAGATATCCCTGGGTGAAATTCCCTAAACCATCTTGGTTCCAGAGGTTGCTCCAACGTCTAAACTGAGTTGATGCATGAGCGCAAGAGGGCCGCATACCGTTAGGTCGCGTATTCTACTGTGTCGTGGTCGGTTAGAAAGAGGTACTGAAAAGGCTGAGCTATATGTCCTAGAAGGGGGGAGGGGGTGAATAGAACTATGTCAAATTAAAAAAATAACAGCAGAATTTAAATAAATTAAATACAGATAGCGATAGACAATCTCACAATGCTGAATTTAAAGACACCCTCAAATGTACGAGTATTGAGAGGTTGATACAGTTGTTGTTCTAAGGACAACCTTACACAATAAAAACCAAGGGTTTATGGCAGGACAACCTTACTAGAACAGTTTGTGTATCAAAAACTCAAACTAATACAGAGGAATATGAAATAAATAGCAGGAAAATAAATCTATGCTATTACAACATTCTCCACACTTGCATAAAAGAAATTACAACATTCTCCACAATGCAAAAAGGAAATTACAATCATCCACAAAAAGATTCAAACCACAAGACAAGAAATTATTGTGGTTCGGTTGTGTGTACACCAACTGTTTAGAAAAATAGCCACACAACTACACTCCTAATATCCTCACACAGTGGATATTAGAGTTCAATATGAGAATAGGTTTTTCCAGGTTCACCTAAAACCCTCACAATTGTGTCTTTCAAGTGGGCTTACACAATTCAAAAACCCCATACTTTGAGTTTTTTGAATCACCTCAGACAAACCACAACAGAGATTTTTCTAGCAGAATCTCAAAAACCAAAACAAAAAGTTGCGATAATGTAAAATACCTGGATATTCTCTTTTTGATGCCGCCCGAAAGAACCAATTCGGAGTAGAATTTCAACGTAGAAGTTCAATGTCCAAACTCACTTATGAAATGGTTCTTGGTTCTAAATTGATTTTAAATTAAATCAAGTTGGGCTAGCTCTATTTAATTTTGATTCCAAGAAAAGGGCAATCTCAATCTCTTCTTCAAATATGATTGGAATAAATAATACAAAATCAAATATAATAAAGCTAAAATAAGAGAATATTAAATAAGCACAATATAGCTTAAAAAGAACACTAACTTATCTCTCAAAGTGGTGTATTGAATTAGATTAAATTGAATAAAATACTCTGAAATTCGTCGTCTATTTATAGGTGAAGAAATCACGTTCATGACTGGTCCTATGGACACTACGACTGGTCGTAAGACCAACAGATTTTTGAAATTTTGAGCGCGATCGAATAAAGCCGTTCCACGACTGGTCGTAGGACCTTCGAGACCGGTCGAGGGACCTCCACGACTAGTCGTGACCTATCCATGACTGGTCGTATGGAACCAGATTTAGTTGCTGGACTTTGAGTCGAGGCTGCAGGACTGGTCGAGAACGGTTGAGCACTGTTCACACGACCGGTCGAGCAGTCTCAAGGACTGGTCGTGGCTTAACAAAAAATTCTTAAAATTTGCAACAAACTTAGGACTGGTCGAGCCAGTGCTAAAACTTGTCGAACAGAGTCCAGGACTAGTCGAGAAATAGTCTATTCACTTATAAAATGATCTAATTGAATTATGTATTCAAAATGACCTACCCTAAGGTCAATCTAAGGTCATTCATACCTTGTTAGTGATGTATGAACATTGAGTCTTCTTTTTCTTCAATTGATAATCATTCTTAGAAGTTCACGAAGCTTGTGATAATTACATGATGAAGCTTGAACTTGAAACCATTTGAAGCTTCAACTTGAACTATATTGAAACTTGAATTTGTAACTTTAAGATGCTTGAACTTGAAATATCTTGAATCTTGAGCTTGAGGTTCAAAGTAAAAGACTTGTCTTGTCTTAAAGCTTGATCTATGAATCTTGAAACAATGAACTCACACTTGTTGTTGTACTTGAAAATGAACACGTACACTTGCCTTTGAAGTTCTTGAACTAAAGACCATTGTGTCCTTGATAGATACACAGTCTTCATTATGTAGATGAGCTACACAAGACATAGATTCCAAGAGAGGTTTTGGCACTACAAAATTTGACAATTATAGGAGCTAGAAACCATAACACTTACAATCTCCCCCTTTGTCAAATTTGTGACAAAACACACTTCATAATAACATAAGTATTATATGCATAAAGAATCATGCACCAGTTATAAAAAGAAACCAGTTACAACCTGGTTAAAGAATCATGCACCAGTTATAAACAGGTTAAAATAAAGCATCAATTCGCATCAATTCCTCCAACAATACTCCCCTTAAATTACTCCTCCCCCCTTACACAAAGAAGGCTACATATCCACAATCCATCCACATGCCATATACTACATATCCACATATCAAGCATGACAAAATTCTCCCCCTTTTTCATAATATGACAAAGGAAGAAATCAATACATGGATCAGGACGTAGATAAACAAGGAAGAATAAGAAGAGTCATGAGGAATAAAGGCTTAAGATAGTCAAGATACTAAATTCATAAGCAAGTAATGGTTAAGCATAATCAACCAACATTAACAAAGTTCAATCAAATACAATTAAGTTAAGTCAAATATAACCTCACAAGACAAAATAAACCATGTAGCATTAAAGTTATTACAAACCAAGAATAGAAAATACTAATCAGATCCGGAAGAGGGAGCAGGAATAGATGGATCAATCTGATGTAAACCCTTATTAATGCGCCTTATGTATTTACGCATATAAGCAAATTGTGAATTCTGGGTTACATGACTCTGAGCCACTTGTTCCTCAAGAGAATGCAACCTCTCAGCAAAATCAGAAGGCTGATAATCAGGGTCAGCTTCAGAATCTGATTCGATCTCATCAAAGATATCGTCAATGTTAATGTCATCTGGAGGTAAATCGCCTTCTTCTTCATTTGCTGCTTCAGCTCCACCGACTCCCACATTAACCTGGCCTGCGGCCAACCTCAAATTCATCTTGTTTATATTTGAGTTGTTGAAGATTAGGTGTTGAATAAGAGCCTCTCCAACAGGCATAACAACTAACATATAGGTGGCCAACACAATCATAAGATATGCAAAAGGGATTCACTGTGTTCAGGATGGAGACGGAATTGTATGATGGAATGACAGATTAAAGAAGGAAGACATACAGATGAACCAGAGATGATGGAATGCAAAATCCGAACCATGAAAGAGGTGAGTTCGGTTTTATTACTAGAACAAGGATAAAGATTTGAAATAAATATCCTGTGAAGGACCCTGTATCTAAGTAATAAATACTCTGAAGCAAGCGCATTCTCATTTTGACTCCATTGCGCATCTATATTACATAATGCTCTAGTAAGCATACGTTTTTCTGATTTAGATGGTTTAGCTACTAGAGGGCTAATTGGAATACCTTCATCATTCACAGGTATGTCCATTAGGCCAGAAATCAAATGTCGGTTTACTTCAAATGGACCTTCTCTAGTTGCTATAACAAAAGTTAAATTTTCAGTTGAAAAGTCAGAAATACATACAAACATAGCTTGCGTAATAGACCAGTATGCCGGCCCACCCCAATGTAGAATGTTAGCCCATCCTACAGATTGGAGAAGAGGAATGAGATCAAACGGAGCTATATGTTCAACATGAACAGGTCGTTCAACTATAACATTGCACAAACTTAAATCCCGCACATAGGAGGGATCATCTTCGGGTGATCGAAGGTGGCACCTTGTTATAGGTGTCGATCTGGAAGTTGAAGGAGCACGAGAACATTTTTTTTTTTGCCTCTACCTTCCAATTGCAACAAGGAATACAAGGAATCAAGTGGTTGCAAAAGAAGTAGAGTGGGTTTTCTCAAAATCAGATTTTGGAGAAGAAAACCTCCCAAAACCTCAATGAAACAAGAAATAAATCACTCCAAAGATGAAAAAGAAGTGATAAGAACTGAATTTACAAAGAAAATGGAAATGAAGAACTAACCTTGAAGATCTAAGAAGATGGGTTCGACCGGTCGTGCTAAGACTCATTGGAGAAAAAGCCTCAAATAGAAGAAAAATGGATTTTCTCCCAAATAAAGGTCAAACCTGCGCTACACGACTAGTTGTAACATCCCGAAAAATCGGGGGTCGAGCATAACTCAACACCCGAGTTCCCAGAATATCACTTATGCAACATAGATAATGATGATTGAATGTTGTCTGTATTAGTGTATTGAACATGAGTGAGATTAAGCCAAAACAGAATATCATACTCCAGAGACAGTGAATTAGCAAGCGGAGGACTGTGATAGATATATATACAATATAAAAATAGTGGTGGGTCTCCAGAGTGTGATAATGTTACCAGGTTAAATACTTACAAGTACAGTTCTAAAATATACCAAATGTGTAAGCGTAATGTCTTCTATCCCAAGTACCATAGCCCCGTCAATATAATAACAGGTCTTCATAAACCTGTCAGAGAGCTACAAGTAGGAGAACTCTTCCTCCACCTCATAGTAGTCCGGCTCTGCTTCAAAAGCATCGCCATCACCTGAAACTCAACAAATCTGGTTGGTGTGTACAACACCGTCCCGTAACGTGGGAGTGAGTGATCAACTCAGTGGAATAGTAAAGCATAGGTTAACATGTTATCAATTCAGTCAAGCAGTAAAATCAAACACTCCTAACTACTCTTATTTAATGCAAGTATGAAATGACATGATGTATGCCCTTGCCAAACCATCCTCATGCGACACCATCTTACGTTCGCGAATGTGTTCATCCCTCAGTGCTCCACATCTACTAGGCACATGCAATGCATGATGAGCATGATTACCGAGTTGTTATTAGTCCATTTCAAACAGCAGTATTGGGAAACTAAGGTACCTCCCTTGTATCATTCCCAAACATGATCCATTCTAGGGTCGTCAGTTCTAGTTAATCTCATACGATATTATGGTTTGAGAGGCATAGCGAAGGCATCACAAAGGGCTCGTCACCTGTCAGCACGGATACAGATCTCACCATATGCGGCTCAATTGCTGGCCGTCAGCTCGAATACAGGTCTCACCGTACTCGGCTCAATCGCTGGCTGTCAGCTCGAATACAGATCTCACCGTACTCGGCTCAACTCATGCTCTAGTTGCCGTGAAGGGCTCGTCGTCAATCACAGACCTTAGAGTATACTCGAAGACACTACAGAGGACTCGTCGCCCGTCAGCATGAATACAGGTCTCACCGTATTCGGCTCTCGCCGTAGGTGTCGACAGCTCGAATATAGTGTCCCATACCACCATAATCGGCTCATGAGTCTGGTTGGTCACTGGTCACTACGGGGAGGCACGTGGCCCCAGCATAGGCCGACAGCTCGACCACGGTGTCCCATACCACCATGCCCGGCTCATGAGTCTTAGCGGATCGAGGTACCATGGTTAAAAGGGATTTCACTAGTAAGTTTGGTACCCTAGGTTCAAGCAGTAGCGTCTAAACATGGTGAACATACATTAGACAGATCGGGTTACTTGACGAGCTCGGTTAGCTCGAGCGTACAACAAGTTGAACAATATGAAGCGCATAAGCACTTCGTGTGGCCAACCACTATCGCCAACCGAAGTACGACTCGGGTTCGTCGAACACATCCCACGTGGTAAATGGAACTCAGCCATGCATTCATTTTCGTTACCGATTGTCTGGACTATAATCATAGCCCCAATCACATTCAATTTGCAGATAGCTAAAGCAGTAATGAATTAAGATTCAAATCATACAACCAAAGTCTGATATTATCCGTTTAGGGCTGTCAGGGCTGTTGCACGCACTCGTTGCTCCACTCCCCCATCACCCATGACGGATCATACAACGTAAACATGAATTTAAGCATACGCATTACATAGATAAAATCATAAAAGCAGTTGAGCATGTTATGAAGCACAACACAAGCATGAGTTTGTACATATTCAATTTCTAACCACATAGCTATCCAAGGAAATCATACACGTAGTTAAAGGAGTTGAGAATCATATCTCAACACCCTTAAACATTACAATTTACTAATTACTACCCATTCAGACATTTCAACAAACACTTTAAAATACATACATCAACAATCATGACATATGTTGCTCACATAGGCATTAGGCCAACTCCTTTCACTAGGGAGTTGCCCCAATCATAACACGTGTACACCCACGACAGATAGTCATGGAAAGTAGGAATCCAAGTTCCATATTCATTTGAACATTTTCACAACCACTTGAGCTACACATTTTAGCATATATAGTGTATATTGGTCGTGGTGTGATTTAGGGCAAATCCTTTCGTCAAAGGGATATCGCCAATACAACAATCATATATCCATGACAATTAGTCATGGTGAGTACGAATGAGAATTCTATACTCATTCAGCCATTTTCACAAACACTTAGAATACACTATTACAACATACATGGTGTATGTTAGCAAAACATGTATTAGGGTTATCCTTTCGCCAAGCAAGTATTTTACGCATATATAATATATTTATACAACAAATAATCATGACAACCACATCTCTAAAATATATATGTATACGGTACTTTCTATAATACAGTATTTCTACATACATAGTGTATATTAGTAAAACATGTATTTGGGCGAATCCTTTCGCCAAATAAGTATTTTATTCATATATTGTATATTCATACAACAAATAATCATGTCAAACACATTTTCAAAATTTATACGTTTACGGTATTTTCTACGAATACCTAGAATATGTAAAATTTCATAATCTACATCTTTAATCGAAACAGAAAATAGAAAGCACTTTGTACATATGCAATTGCATGCAGATCATGAATCTATCATTATCTGACATTAAAAGCGTTGAAAACCATAACCTATACACCTAAAGTCCGCACCTTTTGTCGTAGAATCGTAACGGAGTCGATAGGTTTGCTAAGCTTTCGTATACGGCAGTTTAGTAACCTATAGAACGAAATAGGTTAGCTATTTCATAACCTACAACCCTTACAACTCCAAAATAGATTAGGGTTAGGGTTTCTTACCTAAAAACGGGGCTGGAATCGCCGGGAAAGCGATTAGAACGAAGCGGTGTAGCTCGTATAGCGGCAGGGAAGAGTGGCAGGGAGAAACTCCCACACTTTCTCTCTCTTTTCTCTCTCTCAATCTCAAATTCGTATGGCTGCCAAGAGAGAGGGTTTAAGGTCCTTATATAGTCTAAAAACTCACTGAAATAGACTCCAGGTCAAAGTATACTTAGGTTATAACCAAAGTGAGCTGGTTTCAGCTCAACGGAGGACTTCTGGCGGGCCTCCTTGAGCCAAAGGTCGGACTTAAGCTCACCGACACCGGATCTACGTTTAGTTAAGTTTTTGTTTCGGTCGGGATTCCAGATCACGCGTGGCGGACCAATTTCAGTTCAACGGTCAGCGGATCTCGATCGGAGATTCCGAGTACATGTAAATGTGTATGAAATTTCTCCTGATCCGAGGGTATAATTTGGTCTGATTCTGACGGTTTGGTTGCTTAAAACTGATCCGCAAGCGAGAGGTGCCAGATTACTATTCAAGATATTTTATTTTGAATTAATTTCGCATTTCTCACACTCTTCACTCCGAGCTCAAGCGAATAGCGTTGGGACACTATCTGGATTTGATTTCCGAGATGGTTGTCAAGCCCAGCAAGCGGTCCTAGTTCCTTAACTTCATGTTAATCGGACTTCCGACGTGCGTCCAGATCCGATACGGAGTTTCGAGATGCTCCCGAGAGCAGCCGGGTAATGAGATTGATCCTAGATTTTAGGGTAACCGTCAATGATTTTACAAGTTTTTGGTCTTGCAGATCGTATTTAAAGTGATTGGTGCTAATTTCACAGGCACTCTAGTTTAACACTGGCTAATTCTTGCCTAATTTCTAAAGGATTTAGTCTTGAGTAATTTCTGTTTGAGGTGGTACCTGGGCCTTTGTAGTTTGTATCTAAAGTGATCCAAGTTATACTACTTAGCTAGTTTAAGGTAGTGTCTAGGGCGAAAGTGCTTAGAAAAATTGAAAGAACAAGGTAGTGAAGGGTGGGATTTGTAAAGAAAATGGTTTAAAAAGGGATTTAAGGCTTTAATTGAGTGTTTGAGAAGTTAAACCGGTGTTAGGATTGACCCATTGCCTAAGGACGTCTAATCCCAGGTTGGCAAAAATCCCGGATGTTACACTAGTCGAGGACATGCTCGACTGGTCATGCCACGACTGGTCGGGTATGTACTTGACTGGTCGTGCACAGCCAAAAATCTACAATTTTCTTGAAATTTAAAATTCTAATCATTTAAAATAACAAATATATACAATATGATACAGAAATGCATGAATAATCAATTCAAATTGCACATACTAAGATCAAATTTCAATTTAGCAAACCTGCTTTTGTCGAGTGATTTTGTGAATATGTCAACAATTTGAGTCTCGATCGGTATATATTCCAAAGAAGTTATCTTGCCTCCGACTAATTCACGAATGTAAGGATATCTAATATCAATGTGCTTGGTTCGTGAATGCTGGATTGGATTTTTAGAGATATTAATTGCGCTTGAATTATCACAATATAAAACCATAGTATCTTGCGCAATTCCGTAATCGCTTAACATTCTTTTCATCCACACAAGCTGAGTGCATGCATTACCTGCTGCAATGTATTCAGCCTCAACAGTAGAAAGCGATACAAAACTCTGTTTCTTACTTCGCTAAGAAACTAAACAGTTCCCAACATAGTAACAACCGCCACTGGTTGATTTCCTATCATCAATATTACCAGCCCAATCGGCATCACTGTAACCCACTAATTGTACACTAGTATCATGTGGGTACTAAAGACCCAGATTTGTAGAACTTGCGATATATCGCAAAATGCTCTTAACAGCAGTTAAATGTGACTCTTTAGGGTCAGATTGATATCTAGTGCAAATACCTACACTAAATGTAATATCAGGTTTACTTATAGTTAAATAAAGCAAACTTTCAATCATACTACGATATAGTTTAGGATCCACACTCTTACCTGCAGAGTCCTTTGAGAGTTTCAAAGTACTATTCATAGGAGTATCAAAATTTTTCCCATTCTCAAAACTGAACTTTTTAACTAAGTTCAGAGTATATTTAGTTTGAGAAATGAAGAACCCATCAGGTAGCTGTTTAACTTGCAACCCTAGAAAATAATTCAATTCTCCCACCATGCTCATTTCGAACTTAGACTTCATAAGATCTGCAAACTCAGCAGTCATGTTAGTACAGGTAGATCCATAAATAATATCATCAACATAAATTTGTACTATTAAAATGTGATCATTATGTTTCTTAACAGAGTCTTATCAACACTTCCCATTAGAAAATTATCACTTAGCAAAAACTTAGTCAACTTTTCGTACCATGCCCTGGGAGCTTGTTTTAAACCGTAGAGTACCTTTTTCAGGCGGTAGACATGATTAGTATTCTTAGGGTCTTCAAAACCCGATAGTTGTTTTACATATACTTCTTCATGCAAATCGCCATTCAAGAAGGCACTCTTTACATCCATTTGATATATTTTGAACTTTTTAAAGCATGCGATGGATATAAATAGTCTGATTGATTCAAGATGAGCTACTGGGGCAAAGGTCTCATCATAATCGATTCCTTCAATTTGAGTGTACCCTTGTACAACCAGTCTAGCCTTGTTTCTAATTATATTACCAAGTTCGTCAGACTTATTTTTGAAAATCCATTTAGTTCAGATTATATGTTTATCTTTAGGTGTAGGAACTAAGTACCAAACATCATTTCTAACAAATTAATTAAGCTCTTCTTGCATCACAACTATCCAGTTTTCATCAGTAAGAGCTTCTTTTACATTAGCCGGTTCTATTTGGGATGTAAAGCACACATAGTTACACACATCTTCTAGTTGTCTACGAGTGCGTACACCAGTGAGAGGGTTTCCAAGAATTTGATTAGTTGGATGGTCTTTAACAGTCCTCAGTTTAGAGTTGTTTTGATTTGATGAAGAATCTGGTTTATCAATTAGAAGTACTTCATCATTATCTGAACTTGAGACAGGTGTATTCAAGTGATCATCAATAACCACACTAATTGATTCTTGAATTACACCGGTTCTCTTATTAAGAACCCGAGCATACCCTAAAAGTATCCCTTCATCACTTTTGGTGTCAAACTTTCCCAGATTTTCTCGGTCATGTAAAATAAACACTTGCTGCCAAAAACTCGAAAGTATTTGACAGTAGGCTTCTTATCAAACCACATTTCATAAGCTGTTTTATTATTTGGTTTTTTAGTATAGACACGGTTAATTATATAACATGCAATATTTACAGATTCTGCCCAAAGATTTTTAGGGAGCTTCATACTGTTTAACATTACATTAGTCATTTCTTGAAGCACTCTATTTTTTCTTTTTACTATACCATTTTGTTGTGGTGTTTTGGGCGCAAAAAATTCATGTGATATTCCCTGATCACTGCAAACCTTCTCAAAACCGCTATTCTCAAATTCCGATCCATAATCGCTACGGATCTTACAGACTTGACTCTCTTTTTCAGTTTGGATACGTCGAAGTACCCTTTTAACTTCATCGAGAGTTTCTGATTTGTCTCTTAAGAAGACTACCCAAGTATATCTGGTAAAGTCATCAACGATTACCAGAATATACTTTTTGCCACCTCGACTCTCCGTTCTAAGTCCAATAAGATCCATATGGAGAAGTTCGAGCGGTTTCGATGTGGCATTGGAGTCCACTTTTTTGTGAGAACTCCTAGTTTGCTTGCCAATCTAGCATTCGCCACATATTTTATCTAGTTTTTGTATTTTGGGTAGGCCTCTTATTAACTCTCTTTTGCTCAATCTATACAGGTTACAGTAATGTACATGTCCTAGGCGTTTATGCCATAACTCGGTCTCATTGGTATGGACCATGTAATACTATAAATTAGATGAGCTAGAGTCACTTACAATATAGCAGTTTTCAGAAGTTCTGCGACTAGTTAGTATTACAGAATTATTTTTATTTAAAATTTCACACCCTAGGTTAGAAAATTTTACGCTATGAATTTTATCGCATATTTAAGAAATGCTTGATAAGTTGTGTTTTAAACCTTCTACATATAAAACATTCTCAAATAAAGGGAGGTTAGAAAGTTGAACCGTACCTTGGCCAATAATCCTGCAGTTGCTACCATCACCAAATGTGACTGAACCATCAATCATGTCTTTAAGATTGGTGAACAGACCTTTATCACTAGTCATGTACGTGGAACATCCACTGTCTAGGTACCACTTTGAATGACTTAAAGCTTTGAAATTCGTGTGGGCAACCAAGCAAGTAAGCTTAGGAACCCATTTCATTACAGTTTTGGGTTTAAAAGGATAGTTGATCTTCTTGTGTTTGTAATTGATATAAGATCGACCCTTTGAGTTAGATTTTAAGAGTTCCTTAAGTAAATCAACAATTTTCTTAGCTAAAGGGTTACGATTCTGATTTTTATAGTTGATATGGTTGCTTTTAGGTTTTAAGGATTGAAAAGTTTTAGCATTTTTAGAATAATTTTGATTTGAACTTTTTCCTTTTGAGTTTGAAGACTCTCCTTTCACAAACTTAGAAGGAGTATTCTTATGTTTAGGAGGAATGTTTTTGTCGTAGCCCAAACCGGATCGGTCGTCACATTTTCTGGATCCGGATAATAGTTTTTTTAACCTAGGATCACCTTGGGCATACCTCCATGTATCATTTAAACTCAAAAGTGAAGAGACTTCAAGTTTTAGTTTTTCATTTTCAGATTTAAGATTTTCAATAAGGGAGGTTTTGAAATCTAAATCACATTTAATTTTTTCAAAACAATATGAAAAGTGAGATTTTTCTAAAACAAGAGTATCAAAATTTTCTTTAAGTTTCAAAAACTTTTCTTTCTGAAGTTTTAGTTTTGCCGTAATCTTACAACTTTCCTTGTATAGGGCATTGTAAGCATCTTGAAGATCTTCATTTTCATGATCACTATTCAGATTTTCTTCACTAGTTGAATTTTCATGATCTGAAAAAGTGAACTTCATAAGGGCTTTGACTTCATTACCTGACTCGGTTTCAGAATCTTCTGATTCAGAAGAGGCTTTAGAGCAAGAAGATTCATCCCAAGTAGCCAACATTCCTTTCTTTTTTGGTTTATCCTTTTTAGACACTTGTTCGCTAAATGCCCATATTCATGGCAGTTGTAACATTGACTATCTTTTAAAGATTTTCAAGTTTTAGTTTTAGTTCTTTTCCTATCATTTGATTTTTGAAAATCAACCCTCTTTTTACTTTTGAAAATTTTGTAAAACTTTTTAGCTAAAAGGGCCATATCATCTTCAAAATTTTCTAAATTAGAATTGCTACAATTTTCTTGAGAAAAAAATTTAAAAGATTTAAGGGCAATTGATTTACCTTTAGGAGCTTTAAAATTCAACTCATAGGTTTGTAAATACCCAACCAATTCTTCTACCCTCATATTGTCCGTATCACGAAGTTTCTGGATCACAGTCACTTTTGAATTGAACTGTTCAGGTAGTGAGCATAGTATCTTTACACAGACTTTACTTTCTGGGATTTTATCACCGAGACCCCACATAGAGTTAACAATGTCATTTAATCTAGTATAAAAGTCCATGAAAGTTTCACTTTCCTCCATACGTATTTCCTCGAATTTGGTTGTGAGGATTTGGACTTTAGATTTCTTGACAATTGTTATTCCCTTGTGTGTCATTTTTAAAATATCTCAGGCTTGCTTTGCAGTATCATAGGATATAATTCTTTCGAATTCATTCGGTGATAGTGCGCAAGTGATTGCATTTAGTGCTTTTGCATTAGCACTACTCTCACTTTTCTGAAGTGTGGTCCAAGAAAAATAAGGTGATATTTTCATAGATTTGGATCCATCGATACCAGTTACTTCAGTTGTAGGAGGGGTCCATTCAGTCACTGTGGCTTGCCACACGCTCTCATCCATAGATTTTAGGAAAATCCTCATTCTGGCTTTCCAATAGACATAATTGGAGCCATCATATGGTGGAGGCCTAGTGACTGAAAGGCTATCAAAATTTGACATCTCAAATAGCTCAAATCGATTAGCTCAATAAATAAATCCAAAAAGAATAATTAAAAGCGAGCTATTAGGCTCTGATACCACTTGAAAAGGCCGAGCTATATGTCCTAGAGGGGGGGGGGGGGGGTGAATAGGACTATGCCAATTTTTTTTTTAAATAACAGCAAAATTTAAATAAATTAAATACAGATAGCAATAGACAATCTCACAATGCTGAATTTAAAGACAACCTCAAATGTACGAGTATTGAGAGGTTGGTACAAATGTTGTTTTAAGGACAACCTTACACCATAAAAACCAAGGGTTTATGGCAGGACAACCTTACTAGAACGGTTTGCGTATCAAAAGCTCAAACCGAAACAGAAGAATAAAGAAATAAATAGCAGGGAAAGAAATCTATGCTATTACAATATTCTCCACACTTGCATAAAAGAAATTACAACATTCTCCACAATGCGAAAAGGAAATTACAATCATCCACAGAAAGATTCAAACCACAAGACAAGAAATTATTGTGGTTTGGTTATGTGTACAACAACTGTTTAGAAAAACAGCCACACAACTACTCCACTCATAATATTCTCACACAGTGGATATTAGCATTCACTATGAGAATAGGTTTTTCTAGGTTCACCTAAAACCCTCACAATTGTGTCTTTCAAGTGGGCTTACACAATTCAAAAACCCCACACTCTGAGTTTTCTGGATCACCTCAGACAAACCACAACAAAGATTTTTCTGGCAGAATCTCAAAAACCAAAACAAAAATTTACAATAATGTAAAATACCTGGATATTCTCTTTTTGATGCTGCCCAAAAGAACCAATTCAGAGTAGAATTTCAACATAGAAGTTCAATGTCCAAACTCACTTATGAAATGGTTCTAGGTTCTAAATTGATTTTAAATTAAATTAAGTTGGGCTAGCTCTATTTGATTTTGATTACAAGAAAAGGACAATCTCAATCCCTTCTTCAAATATGATTGGAATAAAGAATACAAAATCAAATATAATAAACTTAAAATAAGAGAATATTAAATGAGCACAATATAGCTTAAAAAGAACACTAACTTATCTCTCAGAGTGGCGTATTGAATAAGCTTGAATTGAATAAAATACTTTGAAATTCATCGTCTATTTATAGGTGAAGAAATCATGTTCACGACTGGTCCTGTGGACAGTACGACTAGTCGTAGGACCAACAAATTTTTGAAATTTTGAACGCGATCGGATAAAGCCGTTCCATGACTGGTCGTAGGACCTTTATGACCAGTCGAGGGACCTCCACGACTGGTCGTGACCTGTCCACGACTGGTCGTGTAGAACCAGATTTAGTTGCTGGACTTTGAGTCGTGACTTTAGGACTGGTTGAGAACGAGTCGAGTACTGTTCACACGACTGGTCGAGCAGTCTCCAGGACTGGTCGTGGCTTAACAAAAAATTCTGAAAATTTGCAACAAACTTAGGACTGGTCGTGAAATTTCTTAGACTGGTCAAGCCAGTGCTAAGACTAATTAAACAGAGTCCAGGACTAGTCGAGAAACAGTCTATTCACTTATAAAATGATCTAATTGAATTATGTATTCAAAATGACCTACCCTAAGGTCAATCTAAGGTCATTCATACCTTGTTAGTGATGTATGAACATTAAGTCTTCTTTTTCTTCAGTTGATGTCGTTCTTAGAAGTTCACGAAGCTTGTGATCATTACATGATGAAGCTTGAACTTGAAACCATTTGAAGCTTCAACTTGAACTATATTAAAACTTGAATTTGTAACTTTAAGAAGCTTAAACTTGAAATATCTTAAATCTTGAGCTTGAGGTTCAAAGTAAATGACTTTGTCTTGTCTTAGAGCTTGATTTATGAATCTTGAAACATTGAACTCACACTTGTTTTTGTACTTGAACATGAACATGTACACTTGTCTTTGAAGTTCTTGAACTAAAGACCATTGTGTCCTTGAGAAATGCAGAGTCTTCATTATGTAGATGAACTACACAAGACACAGATTCCAAGAGAGGTTTTGGCACTACAAAAATTGACAATTATAGGAGCTAGAAACCATAGCACTTATAGGTACGACCTTACCTGCCCGAGAGAAGGGGGTAATGCTAGGCTGAGTCTGACCAGCTCTAAGAATGGGTCCGCTATCAACGAGCCAGGCCCGATATTGGCAGGCAGATAGTGAGGTCTCTTCCGCTCACCTTATTGCGCGCGATGGGGCTGCAATCTAATTTGGAGTGTAATAGACCCTGGTGATTTCACTGAGAGGAACCATACTGATATGTGGACTTATTGTGTAGGAGTTGCATACTCATGCATTCATTTCATTCATTATCTACTCGGGTTGGTGGTGTACATCTAATTATTGTGTACCTTCGCATGGCTAGGATTTCAATTGGGTGCGTGACTAACCTGAGATCAGGAGTTTACCACATTGAGTCTGACTATCCAAATTTAGGTATGAGACTGGTTTGGATAGAAGTCCCTTGTGATGGACCCCGTAGCCTGTGATACTACGTACTATCATTCCGACTTCACACTCCAGCTTGGTCATTTCATTTGCATCGCATATTGCATTGCATCCCCAGCACATAGTATTTGGCTTACTGTCTTCGCATTGCATTGCTGATTTACATTGCTTCTTTAGTATATGATATTAGTTATTATATTTTTGCATCGCATAGCCTGGATAAGGCTGATGGTATTTATGGGCCTGTCAGTATTTTCGCTTACTCTGATTACTTTGATATTGCTTACTTGGCACTTACCTCATGCACATACTTTCACCTCCCATTAAGTTTCTATAAGCTTATGCACGATAGATACATTCAGGTGGCGTTAGGTTGCAGCAGCATTGAGCTTGGAGTGTGCAGCAGACTTATAGAGCTTTGATTTTTGGCATATGTATTTCTTTTTCAACATTGTATTCAACTGTTTATATTAGTGGATATGTGATGATGATGTTGCATTTATGATTTGGGTATATTTGTGGTTATGCTTATTATGAGATAAATGTACACTGAAAAATCCTCCTTGTAGGATCCCAGGATCGGAATCTGGCGTATAGGCGCTGGGAGCCAAGAATGGGGTACTACGGAGGCTGTTGGCACCGGATTCGACGATCGAGGTTCTTGTGAGTTCGATCTCCGGGTTTGGGGTGTGACACCTTATGAGAGATGCCATATTTCTTCATTAAGTTTTCAAATGGTCTATTACAGAAGTGTGAACCTCCATCACTAATGATGGCTCGAGGTGTTCTGTAACGCCCTGATTCTTATAACCCGAGGGTGGCCGCTTGAGTACGAGAATCCCGAGGGTTACGTCATACTATGTAACAACCATTCATCTAAAGTCTAACATATTTCAAACATCGAAATGTAACTAATCTATAATTTGTTAAGAAGAGTTCAACATATGGGAGTGGAACATAAGGAAATAAGCAAGATCCCATAGCAGGGGATTTTTAATTACAAATTCAAAATAAGCAGCATGAAGATAATGTCTAAAAGCAAGAAAGTAGATAAATCTTATATCATCAGTTGAGCTCCAACGGCTCAACCGTATCAACATACTGTCCTTCCTCTCCATACTCCTAATCAGCTGCACCAGGGGTCCCATCATAGGCGCCATCTTCCTCCATTATACCTGTATCTATTTGGTGTAACTGCACTATTGGGTGAGTGAAACTCAGTAGAAATTTTCCGTAAAAATTCATGCATACCACATTATTCCAAGACAATTTAAACTAAACATATTCAATCAGGGAAGATAATGTGAACTTAAATGCAAGTATATGGATGTATGAATACGTTCTCAAGTCACAGATCTGGGGATGTACATCCAGCTGTCAAAATAAAGGGTCGCCCATGGTAGGCAGACTACCTGGAAAAGACTATGCGAGTGAGAGTGCCCAAGGATATCCTAACTCCTGAAAAAATACACGGGGTACGCCCGAGGAGTGTCTAATCCCGGAAAAGCCTCATGTAAATTAAGAGCAGACAAAGTGACCCAAATACACAGATTCTGGGAATTTACTGAAGTAATAGAACCATCAATAGATCGTGCAGAGTGTGGCCTACATTGAGCACTCGGAAAAGCTCATATGTCATGCGTGGATGTCATGCACCATGATGCTCAAGCACATTTTATAGACTTTGTAAAATAACTCTTTAAATCATAGGCATTCTCAAAGCAAGATATCCACCATCCAAGCATGAACTCATATGAACCTTTATAATTTCTCTAGGTTTACGTACTTGCTTACCAATATGACGAGTTAATCTCAAGTAGGATTAGATCATTTAAGTGCATTAAGAGCCCTTTCTACATATCTTATAAGAAGAATATTCCATAGGCAATCTTTATCATAGGACTTGTAGTAAAAGTGAAATGAAGTATGCAAGACTCATGTTACACGATTGGAAGTATTCTCATGCGCAAATAATTATCCATGTAATAATAACTAGAATAAAGGAAGTCATGAAGTTGTTAATAATAGTGAAAATATTCAGTCGTCTTAGTAGATTTGATTTACCCTAATCTGGATCTTTACCACATGTTAGATTCAAGCTAGCTAAGGAATTTAAAGAGCATAAAAAGCTATAAAGATAGTTCCTCACCACACTATTAGTGCGACGTTTTAGATAGTAATTTCCTATCTCATATTTAGGTGAATAGAAGCATACCATGATCAAACAACTATAACCACGGCATGAGAATTCTATAGTAAAATTCTATAATTATGAAATTCGGGCAATAGGGTTTCAAACGTTTCTCCATGATCATTTATGCAAATTTAGAGGTGTATAAATGAAAGTAAATAACACTACAACTAATCACGGATTAAATGAATGAAGAAGCAATGTGGGACATTACTCACATGATTATCAGTGAAAATTTAAGGTAAATGTAAATACTACACAATCATAGGGTCATTATATTATCTTAGAATTTCATGAAATGAGGAAGCCATGTGGGATATCCCTCACCTTGAATGGATGTCACCCTTGTTTTGAATTTCCTCCCAAGTGAGCTTATGAGTTCCTAAATCATTGAATTTAAGAATCAAATTCTATTCTATCTAGTGAAGGGACTATGGTTGCCTTGAGATTTATTTCACTTACTTGATTGAAATTGATTGAAGGAAAGTGTCCTTCAGGGATATCAGTTGCAACTAGCACTTGTAGGAGGCATCGCAAGTTCTAGTGAGTCACGACCGAGTTAACTTGGTTGGGGTTCTCAACTAATAACTAGTTGAGCTTGTTTCAAGGGTTTTGTTAGCCACAGGGTTAGATTATGGGTTTATTGAACTCGATGCTTCTCAAAATCATTCACAACTGGTTGAAGTCAGCTTAACTCAACCGGAAAACTGACTGAGTTAGCTTGATAAGGAGTATTGAGTTGACTCAGTTGTGAAAAATGATTAGGTCAGCCCCTGAATGGGCAAACCTGTAATGCCCATAGCTGGGTTCAAGCTTAACTGAGGCGAACTGCTACCCAGGCCCAGCTGAGTCAGAGTTCACCTCCCAAAACTGAACCTGAGTTATCGACTCGGTTTTAGCTCGACCAAGTCAAGTTTCTTTGGCTAGCAGCGTGCCACATTATGAACAGGTCTGAGACCAGTTCTGTAACGCCCCGAACTTTTCGATGCTCGGGTATCGAAAGTCCTCGAGCGTTACCATAAGATTCAACGTGACATATACATGTGTACGATACCAATCCAACTATTCTAACCTTACATCCTTGCCCCAACACTAACTTAACCTTTGGAAATGATCTTCATTCATAAATTAAGCCATCTGATCGTTGAATTTCAAGACAAGCCCATCCATCACATGATTTAACATAAGTACTTTCCCTTAGATGACGTGATGAGTAATTCCTTATCCATAATGATTTAGATATACATTCTTTTGTAAGAATTGCCTAGAAACATATCTATAACCGTATGGAGCCATTAGATTTCCCAAAACTCATAGATCGACAGTAATTACGAAATTGCCACTAACCTAGACCCGTGAACACTAGATCACATGATTCCCATAGTCCGTTTCATGTGAAATTTTATATCATGCCTAATTATCACAAGTTAACTGCACACCTCAAATTTCAACTCTTAGATCATAGTAAATCAGCTACTTGACCTCTACATCCGTTCGTACACTTATCAGATCAAGATTTTGATCCGTCCACCTTGTTCAGACTATATGAATATACTTAATCCACCATTAGAATCAGAATCTGAGAAACTTTCACGTATAAGAAAGTCACTCGAATCTAACGTTATATAATCCCTACCCCTAATCACTCCAGAAACCTATTTTATGTTCATCCGTTTACGAAACTAACCGTACATCAATCCTCGTACATGGCCTGAGTGCATACCATCAAGTTTCCATATTTTTAACAAGTCATCTGACCACTCATCCTGATTGGATCTGCCGAGTGGGCCATCCGAATATCAGGATAAATCGGTCATTACGAAAATCTTTGGGTTTAAGTCCAAACTGTCCGGTAATTTGTTAATAAGAGGAGTACAAACAGTATTTTAGAATTTTAAAATATATTAACCATTAAAGGAGAATCTTAGTCATCATGGAGAGATCATAGCTCAAATTTAGGCGACGGAAAGAGCGTAAAAGATAAATACCACCTGTCAAATTTTATCACATTTAGACGGTAGACTTATGAGTTACAGACGTCAGAAGTTTTTTTTTAAGAAAAAGGGGTAAAATTGTAAATATGTTAACAACCACATGCATGGCACTGTTGACGTAAGAGGATTAACGTTTTAACGTTGGATACGATTCAATACATTAGTAGATCGTGCGGCCCACCTGAAGTTCGGATCTACTTCAAATTTTGGACCATGGGTTTGCACGACGTGTCAAAGACAGTGAATGGAGTGGATCTTCTAGAAGGTCATCACAGGTGAAACCCCATTTATTTTGAATAACAAGATAGAAAAGGAACCGTCTGTACAGGGGACGTGGGAAGTGACGTAATTATCACCATAAGTTGACTTGTGGTGTGGCTCATCCAAAACTCGGATTCACCCCATATTTTGGCTGCTAGCCTAACATCACATGACAAAACCGATGGAAGGAATGGATTTTCTTAAAACCATACTATTGGGCCCGGAAAATAAACGAAAGGGAATCAATACATGACCGTCCGTTCTATCATGAATAAGAAGAGCCGCGTCGGTTGGAGTTATGCGGAGAGACGCATCAGTTGGACTTCTGACGTTCTCTCTCTCAAACCAAAAATAGCCAAACTGGGAGGAATTACAATCCGTATTTATTCGTTGAGAAAAACAGAGGTAGCCAGGCCGTCGCTTGGGGATGGGCAGAACCAATCCCAGCCCTTGAATCTCCATCTCCTTGCTATAAATGGGGAGATCAGCCCCTCAGACTTCACGTAGAAAGAGAGTCGAGAGAGGAAAGAGTCGGAGAGAGAAGAAAGAGAGAAAACAGAGAGGGAGAGTAAACAGAGGAAGAGAAGAGAGGAAGAAGGAGAAGTTGGTACGTGCGTGACCACCCAAGTTTGGGTCGGAACCAACCGTGGAAGGTAAGACCTCTCTCTCCATTATTTTCTTCCTTAGGAGACTCTAAAATAAACTCGTGCTAAAGCTGACACCTCACCACACATGTATAAAAAAACACCCGATCAGCAGAAAATATGCACATAGTGAACGGCGGACCCTGTTTTGAAGCAGGTTGAAACCTTCCTTGCACTCTGTTTGGAACTCTAAAATGAGCTCAAACCATAACCCCATCACACCTTGCTCATGCCCCGAGCAGCCTTCTAAAAAAAGAAAAGGCTCTGTTTATGGCTGATAACCCAACCTGATAACAGTTGGTTCCTAGCATGAAGCCAGGCTAAAAATGTGACTGTGAACAGTCGTGTATTCAGTAAAAACGATTGGAAATCAGCCAAATGGTAAGCCTAGAAATGAATAAACTTGTACTCATGGCAGCAGTGGAAAGATGGCTGGAGACTGTAGCTTGGAACGGCTGAGACTTCAGCCCACTTGCAGCAGGGAAGAAGGCCCTTGGCTGGACCGTTGGCAGCAGAGGTGCTTAAACAGTTTTGGGCTTCACCAAAATACTAGTGGGCCTGCACAAATGCAGGTGGGCCTGCACAAATGCAGGTGGGCCTCACCTAAAAATCAAAGAACTTCCCTAGTTTCGGGCTCTGTACAAGTGTTAATGGGCCGCACCCTGCGTCAGCAGGTGGGCCTGACTCTACACGGTTGATGGCCCACATGTGTGGACCCCACCTTGGTGACATGGATCACCCAGGCTGTCCGTCAGTGATACCAGCCGGACGGTTGCTGTATTGACATTACCAAGTTACGTGGGTCTTACTGATGTATGTGTTATTCAACACTGTTCATCAATTTTACTTGAAGTAGGACCCCGCCTGGATGTATGTTATGCTTCCACCGTCCATCCTATTTCCTAACTCATTTTATGCGTTGACCCAAAAAGTGAAGTCAACCCAACTCTCTGATAGGCCACACCATCATAAATACTAATTTAAGAGGGGTAGATCATTAGGGCACTTTGTGATATTTCGATGCGTCAAGACATATCCAAAATTGGACATTGGACCTTTCCTGAGCCCTGGAACCCAATCAACGGAGTAGATCCTCTTTAGGCGGGCGCCATCTATCAAAACAAAATAAAATTAAATAATATAAGAAGCATGCACGTAAACGTCCAGAGGACGCTGCCTCCTTTGTTTGATTTTGGCTAGAACCATGGCTCCCACCACAGGCTCTACCATGATGTGTGTTGAACATCGACGCCGTCCATTTGATGGGTTCCCTTTATATATGGGGTGCCCCCAAAAATCAGCCATACATAGAGATCAGGTGGCCCACACCATCTACAATCTGGTGAAGACATGTTAAATCATATAAAAACACTTGCTGGGATCCATATGAGATTTGGGTGCACCTGAAACTTGGTTTGACCCCTTTACCTAGTGGGACACACATGATGGATGGGTTGGATTGGTGAACCACAACTTGGTGGGCCCAACAAATGATTATGAATGCTTTAATGGCCGATTATGGTATCTATTATCATGATTAAATTCACTACTATACTTGATAACTATCACTATTATCATTCGTATTACGATAATAATTACGGTTATTAAACACAACTAACCTCTAGTAGATTGTCCATGCTAATGGTAGTAAGTCCACACAAAGTACCGTTATTAAATATTAATCATTAATTATTATTCTTAGGCACAATCGTTAATAATAAATTATAGTATCATTGACATCATAATGGGTATTATTACTAAGTTGGCAAATGATAATTATAACACTAATGTTAATAATTACTTTTCAAAATTAATATTGTAAATTATCATACGCCAACTACAATCCAAATCCTAAACACTTATCCTAGACCTAAACTCATGGATGAAAACCTAGTTCTACATCAAAACCCTAAAACTAAGGTAATCCAAACCTTAGGTTAAGACCTTGACCAAGAATATCGTATAAAGCTTGAATCTAACGATGTAACTTTACAATTAATGGTAGGGTTGGCTCTAAGGAATCATGCATTCTCTAAACAACACTAGTAGGTGATCCTAAACATAAGGTGATGATTCTTCCCCTTGAGCTTTCCATCTTCTCATTAGCTTAAGTTATAGTTTTCATTTAAATTCGTAATTAATATCTCCCTTATAATCACATGTGTTAGCTGGTGGAAATTGAATTGTTATATTACATGCTTTATGATTATTGTTCATGCTCGTGGATTTCTTTTTGTGGATTGCTTATGGAACTTAAACTATTACATTAGTGGAAAATTCTCACATATGAATATACACCCATACTTGGGATGTAACTTGACTAGTTGTGGTCATAATGGACCTTCGACTTGGTGGTTATTGAGTGGTGGTCTAGATGGATCATTGATGTGGGCCTACCATCCAGGGTTGTTGCGCCCAATGGTTTATAAGGATGGTATTTATCGTATGGCTTTGATATCGGCCCTATGTGGCATATTTTAATACTCGCCCTACGTGGTTTTGTTTTGATACTTACCCTAAATGGGTTCGATGTTTTATATAGTGCAACCATGCGATGGTAAGCCCCATTTGCTGTAATATGATTGGCCACTAGTCGATAGGATTCCATTAAACATCCTAAGATGGTAGCCTCATGAGCCGGGGATGGTAGTCATGGGATACTATGCCCGAGCTGTCGGCCTACGCTGGGCCATGTGCTCCCCGTAGTGACCGTGAGCTTATTTAAAATGGCTGAGTGTAATTGGATTAATAATGGTTTGGCTAATCATGCATTCATAGCATATTAGCGATGACGGGTGGCTATTCTGGATGTTGTAGCACGTGCCCTAGAGTTGTTAGGGTATCGTTTCGCTAGCTCCCAGACCACCGATTATCGACCCCTGTTCCGACTGGATGATGTTTCCCAGGTTCGATGATTGCATGGGTGGCGGCCCTGTCCGAACGGGTGGGCATCCCCGGGGCTTGAACGCATTGCATGAGCGGCGACCCTTTCCGCATGGATGAGCATCCCCGGGGCGTGAACGCATTCCATACATCCATGCATTTAATAAGACTGTATTTACTTTGTTGTTTTGGTTGTCTGGATGTTTTATAACTATGCTTACCTAATGCGGCGGTGTGTAATTTTGAGGGGAATTCACACTGAGTTGGCCACTCATCCATCAAATATACAACCGTACAGGTAGTACAGGTGGCTTTAGTAATATGTATGTTCAGACTTGAGGAGGAGCATGGTACAATCGCCAAGAATGCATGACTGTATTCGCTTGGAGGAGCTGCGTGATCTTGCGGCTTATATTTATATGTTTTCTGCTATTCTTCATGTATTAAATTCTTGTAAATCTTGTACTTGTTAAATTCAGAGACATTGTTAGTGCTATTATATGATACCTCTTTGGTTGTCAAATTTTGTGTGTCAAAACCTTGTCTTGGGTGTGTTCTATGTTTAAGACACCAAATCAACTTATGGACTTTTCAAGCGGCTTCAAGGTACATTTCGAAGATATAAAGAAGACACAGTATTCTTGATTCAAGCAAAGGTTATTCAAGTTCAAGATACAAGCAGTGTTTGAAGGTGTGAAGCTCAAACGCAAACTCAAGATAAATGTTGGTGTCAAGTCTTTGGACGACTCGTACTTCAGGCTTCAAGTACTAAAAGATTTATCATTCGTTGAATGAAGTAGAGTTCAATGTCCATACTTCATTATTCAGGTTTGATAGAACATAGTCATTGACCTTAGGGTAGGTCATTTTGGATACATTATACAACTGTGTTTAAACATGTTTTTTGATCTGCTCTTAGACTAGTCCTGGTTCTGGTTCGACCAGTCCTAGCACTGGCTCGACCTGTCTAAGAATTTCTAGGCCAGTCTTGGACTTGTTCAATTTTATCGAATTTTCTGGTTCGCTCACGACCAGTCTTGGAGTCTGCTCGACCGGTCGTGGGATGTCCTCGACTCGAACCTCGACCAGTCGTGGAGCCTCGATTCAAACTCCAGCGACTAAATTCACTGTCGCTCGACCAGTCGAGAAGGGGTCTCGACCGGTCGTGGACGACCTTCGACCAGTCGTGGACTGCCTACGACCGGTCGAACATCGGTTTTCCTGATTGCGCGCAGAAATTCAAAAATCTGTTTCTCCTAAGACCAGTCGTGGGAACTCCTAGACCAGTCGAAGATGAATTTCTGTAGCTATAAATAGCACACGAATTTCAGAGTTTAATATTTGAAAAATCTATCAAAGCAAGTATATTCTAGGCTCCACTCTGAGATAAGTCGTGTTTATTTTTAAGCTAATTTGCGCTTCATTCTAATTCCTTTTGTTAGCTTTTTGCATTTGATTTTATTCTAAATTCCAATCGTATTTGAAAAGGGAAATCGTGTATTCCTTCTTCTTGGAATTAAAATCAAATAGAGCTAGCCCTTTGTGATTTCATTTAAAATCAATTAGAACTTAGAACCTCGATAAATTGAGTATTGGACATTGAACTATCATTATTGAATCTCTACTCTGATCGGTTCTTCCGGGCTACTGCAAAAGGATAAGATCCAGGTATTCTACAATTCCTGTAATTTCTATTTTGGTTTTGTATGAGATTTGCCAGAAAAATCTCTATGTGTATGGTTATCTGAGGAGAGCCAGAAAACTCAGATTGTGGGGTTTTTTGAATTGTGTAAGCCCAAGTGATAAAGACACAATTGTGAAGGTTTTTGGTGAACCTGTGAAAACCAGTTTTATTAGAGAACGCTAATATCCCCTGTGTGAGGATATTAGGAGTGGAGTATCATTGTGTGGCTGTTTTAGAACAGTTGGTGAACACACAGGCGAACCACTATAACTTCTTGTCTTGTGGATTGAATGGTTATTTAATTCCTTATCTTTTATCATTCAGTTCTATTTTCCTTGTAGATGTGAATGTTGTAACAGTTTGAAATTTCAAGCAAGTGTGGGAATGTTGTAATAATTTAGTGATTTATTTCTGCAATTTATTTCCAGCAATTCCCTTTATTGATTCAAGCTTTAAATTCCAAAATTGTTCCAGCAAGGTTGCCCTGCCATTTTTATGGTGTATGGCTGTCCCTAGAACAAGACATTTGTAAATTCAATTTATTCAGTGCAGTTTGTATTATTTCTTTATTCCTCTTTAATTTGAGAAATTGATACAAAGACATTTCTAGATAAAAGGTTGTCCTACCATAAACATTTGGTTTTTGGTGAAAGGTTGTCCTTAGAACAACGTTTGTATCAACCTCTCAAATTCAGTAGTTTGAGGTTGCATTTCATTTCTGCATTGCAATTTATTTAATTAGTTCATTGGCTATCATACTTTGTTTAATTCCGCTATTATAAGTTTTTATTTGGCATTGTCCTATTCACCCCCCCCCCCCCCCCCCCCCCCCCCCCCCCCCCCTCTAGGACATATAGCTTGGCCATTTCAAGTGGTATCAGAGCCTAATAGCTCGCTTTTATTTCTTTATATTTGGATTTATTTCCTGAGCTAACGATCTAAGCTATATATAATAATGTCAATTTTGATAGCCTCTCAGTCACTAGGCCTCCACCATTGATGGCTCCAACTATGCTTATTGGAAAGCCAGAATGAGGATCTTCCTCAAATCAATGGATGAGAGTGTGTGGCAAGCCACAGTGACTGAATGGAATCCTCCTGTCATGGAAGTAACTGGAGTTGATGGTTCTAAATCTATGAGAATTTCACCATACTTTCAATGGACCACACTTCAGAAAAGTGAGAGTAGTGCTAATGCTAAAGCACTAAATGCAATTACTTGCACACTATCACCGGATGAGTTCAAAAGAATCATATCCTGTGATACTGCAAAGCAAGCTTGGGATATTTTAGAAATGACACATGAGGGTACATCGATTGTAAAAAAATCTAAAGTCCAACTCCTCACAACTAAATTTGAAGAAATTCATATGGAGGAGAATGAAATGTTTATGGACTTCTATACTAGATTAAATGACATTGTAAACTCAATGTGGGGTCTTGGTGATAAAATCCCAGAAAGTAAAGTGTGTGCAAAATACTACGCTCTCTTCCTGACGGTTCAATTCTAAAGTAACCGCGATCCAGGAACTTCGTGACACGGACAATATGAAGGTGGAAGAACTTGTTGGGTCTCTACAAACTTATGAATTAAATTTTAAAGCTCCTAAAGGAAAATCAATTGCTTTGAAATCTTCCAAAAATACGGTAGAAGATAAATCCGATTCTGAAGATGACTTAGCTCTTATTGCAAAAAGATTTTACAAAATTTTTAAAAGTAAGAAAGAGTTGATTTTCGAAAATCAAATGATAAAAAGAAGTTTAGATCTAAAACTCGAAAATCTTTGAAAGACAGTCAGTGTTACAACTGTCATGAGTATGGGCATCTAGCAAACAAATGTCCTAATAAGGACAAACCCAAAGAAGGGTATGTTGGCTACATGGGATGAATCATCTGACTCTGAAGCTTCTTCTGAATCAGAAGATTCTGAAACCGAGTCGGGCAATGAGGTAAAAGCCCTTATGACTCTAGCCAAGTTTACCTTCTCTGATCACGATGATTCTACTAGTGAAGAAAATTTGGATAATGATCATGAGAATGAAGAAGATCTTCAAGATGCTTACAATGCCTTATACAAGGAGAGTTGTAAAATTGCTGTGAAGCTTAAACTTCAGAGAGAAAAATTTTCTAAACTTAGAGATTGTTTTGACTTGCTTGTTTTAGAAAAATCTCAAATATCAGATTATTTTGAAAAATCAAAAAGTGATTTAGAATTCAAAAACTCTCTGATTGTTGATTTAAAATCTGAAATTGAGAGACTAAAGAATGAAGTGTCTTCTCTTCTGAATTCAAAGGAAACTTGGAGGTATGCCAAAGGTGATTCTAAATTAGAAAAACTCCTATCTGGTTCAAAAAAATGTGGCGATAGATCCGGGTTGGGGTATGATAAAACAATACCTCATAAACAGAAGAATTCTCCACCTAAATTTGTGAAAGGAGAATCCTCTAATTCAAAAGAGAAAAACACTTCACAAGGTTTTGTCAAAACAACAAAAAATTTTCAAAAACCTAGAAGCAGCTATGTCAACTTCAAAAATCAGATGAAAAATCCTTTAGCTGAAAAAATAGTTGATTTACTCAAGGAGCTTTTAAAATCTAACTCTGTAAGTCACTCTTACAAATATAAACAAAAGAAGACCAACTATGTTCCTAAACCTAAAACTGTTATGAAATGGGTTTCTAAAGTTGACTGCTTGGTTGCTCACACTGCTTTCAAAGCAACTAGCCTTTCAAAGTGGTACCTAGACAGTGGTTGCTCCAGGCATATGACTGGTGACAAAGCTCTTTTCACCGATCTACAAGATATGACTGATGGGTCAGTCACATTTGGTGATGGTAGCAATTGCAAATTATTGGCCAAGGTACGGTTCAACTCTATAATCTTCCCTTATTTAAGAATGTTTTATATGTTGAGGGTTTAAAACACAACTTGTTAAGCATATCTCAATATGCGATAACAATCATAGTGTGAAGTTTTCCAATCAAGGTTGTGAGATTATAGACAAAAAGGGGTCTGTGATATTAACTGGTCTCAGAACTTCTGAAAACTGCTATATAGTGAGAAATGACAGCTCATCTAATCAATTGTGTTACATGGTCCATACCGATGAAACAGAATTATGGCATAAACGCCTTCGACATGTACACTACCGAATTTATATAGATTAAGCAAAGAAGAACTAATAAGAGGTCTACCAAAGATTCAAAAAGTAGAAAAATATGTGGTGAATGCCAGTATGGTAAACAAAACTAGGAGATCTCACAAAAAGGTGAACTCCAATACCACATCAAGACCACTCGAACTTCTCCACATGGATCTAATAGGACCAACTAGAACGGAAAGTCGAGGTGGTAAAAATACATTCTGGTTATTGTAGGTGATTATACCAGATTCACTTGGGTTTCATTTTTAAAGGACAAATCAGAAACCCTTGATGAAGTGAAAAAGATAATCAAACGGATCCAAACTGAAAAATGTTCTCAAGTGAGTAAGATCCGAAGTGATCATGGATCCGAATTTGATAATAGCGGTTTTGAGAAATTCTGTAATGATCATGGAATATCACATGAATTCTCTGCACCCAAAACTCCACAGCAAAATGGCATTGTGGAAAGAAAAAATAGAGTTCTTCAAGAAATGGGAACTGTTATGCTAAATAGCATGAAGGTTTCTAAGAATTTATGGGCTGAGGCGATTAATACTCTGCTTGCTATATTATTAATCGTGTTTATACTTGCAAATCAAATAATAAAACACCCTACGAAATGTGGTTTGACAAAAAACCTACAGTCAAATATTTTCGCATTTTTGGCAGTAAGTGTTATATTTACGTGACCGGGAAAATTTGGAAAATTTGATACTAAAAGTGATGAAGGATTATTCTTAGGATATTCTTTAAAAACAGTCGTGCATATCGTGTACTGAACAAAAGGACCGGAGTTATTCAAGAGTCAATTGTGGTCATAGATGATCACTTAAATACTTCGGCCCCTAGTTCAGATAATGATGAAGTTCTCATAATTGAAAAACCAGAAACTTCATCAAGTGAATCTAATCATGATGTGAGGACTGTCAAAGATCATCCAACTACACAAATCCTTGGAAATCCTCTCACTGGTGTACGCACTCGTAGACAATTAGAAGATTTTTGTAATTACGTGTGTTTCACATCTCAGATAGAACCGGTTAATGTAAAAGAAGCTCTTTCTGATGAAAACTGGATAGTTGCGATGCAGGAAGAACTTAATCAATTTGTTCGTAACGATGTCTGGTATCTTGTTCCAAGACCGAACGATAAACATATTATTGGAATAAAATGGATTTTCAAAAATAAGTCTGATGAATTGGGAAATATTATTCTAAACAAGGCAAGACTGGTTGTGCAAGGGTACACTCAAATTGAAGGTATCGATTTTGAGGAAACTTTCACTCCAGTTGCACGCCTTGAATCAATCAGATTATTTATATCCATTGCATGTTTTAGAAAGTTTAAGATTTATCAAATGGATGTAAAGAGTGCTTTTCTTAATGGTAATTTACATGAAGAGGTTTATGTTGAACAACCTACAGGGTTTGAAGATCCTAAGTTTTCTAATCATGTTTATCGCCTTAAGAAAGATCTCTATGGGTTGAAACAAGCTCCCAGAGCATGGTATGAAAAATTGACTAAGTTTTTACTGGTTCACAATTTTCAAATGGGTAGTGTTGATAAAACACTTTTTGTTAAAAAGCAGAACAATGATATTTTAATGGTTCAAATCTATGTTGATGATATAATTTATGGATCAACTTGTACTGACATGACTGTTGAGTTTGCAGATCTAATGAAATCTAAATTTGAGATGAGTATGGTCGGAGAATTAAACTATTTTCTAGGATTGCAAGTTAAACAGTAATCTGATGGAATTTTTATTTCTCAAACTAAATATGCTCTAATTTAGTTAAGAAGTTCGGGTTTGAAAATGGTAAGAATTTTGATACTCCTATGAGTACTTCTCTAAAACTCTCAAAAGACTCTACAGGTAAAGATAGATCCTAAACTATATCAAGCATGATTGGTAGTTTACTGTATTTAACAGCAAGTAGACCTGATATTGCTTTTAGTGTTGGAATTTGTGCTAGATATCAGTCTAATCCTAAAGAATCTCATTTGACTGCTGTTAAACGCATTATTCGTTATGTTGCAAGTTCAGTTAATCTGGGTCTTTGGTATCCCTATGATTCTAGTGTTCAATTGGCTGTCATACTTTGTTTAATTCCGCTATTATAAGTTTTTATTTGGCATTGTCCTATTCACCCCCCCTCTAGGACATATAGCTTGGCCATTTCAGACATTAGTTTGTATAAGTCATTATGGGCAGCTTCTTAAATATTTGAATGATAATGAAATTATCCTTTATGTCGATTTGTCCACACTACGCTCATTTGCTTACTCTGATGAAGAAAAAAAAATGTACACTCGAATTTGACCATCCTTTAAGGTTAACACTCGGGTTTTTGGGAAACGAGTCATATACTCGAGTCCTGAAAAGTCGGGTTGTTACAAGTTCGTGGTGTTGATCATAGCTCGAGGCGAAACGATCTTAGCCATGAATCTATATCAGGGTTTTCACCCTGGAACGTGTAGCTGAGTCACTCAACTCATGATCGAGTTGAGATGACTGTGAACACGATCAGTCGAGTAGGTGGAAATTAACAGCAATAGAGGGAAGAAGGACGGGATTACCTAGTCAGTGGCGTGGTATGGACGTTGAAAGGAGGCCTAGGTGCGTCGGAGGTCAGGAATACCTTTACCTGGCTTACTTCCGGTCACTGTTTTGAGGTATAACGGCCTGAAATTGTAACAAGTTGGGTCAGATGCTGTCAGTTTGGCCATGGATTTACGATAGGGGTGGCTTTGGTATCAATACCTGAGATGAGGACGGGGTTTTGAGTTCGATGGAACACGTTCTGGTATGATGGGTTGAGGTAGAAGAACGGCTAAAAACTCGTTCTAGCCGGTTCTCCTACACGTTCTGTTCTTCTCTTCTCTCTCTCTAAGAACCTCCTACTTCTCCCTAAGCTCTCACCTTCTACCCACTCTATTTCTCTCTATCACTCTCATTTCTCTCTCACTGCACTTTCCTCTCTTTCTATTTCCTCCTGTTTATACTAAGAAAGGAAGCGAATCAACTAAGTCGAGTTGCTACAGGGGCCTGCAACTCGCTCCAGCGGTAGTATTTCTCTCCTAATCTCTTTCTATTCCCTTCTGTAGTTTTCCGTGGGAGTGGCCCTAACACGCGGCTACTTATAGCCATTCCTATTTCTAGACCTTTCCACTGCTAATCCCTAAGATTAGCGTGCGATTAAAACAGAGCAGGCGAGAACACTCACCATCAGGGTCTCTCATACCACTGATTGCGTGCATGGGCATTTAATTTGAGTTCGGATAGGTATTAGAAACGGTGGGCCACAAAACAAACGGCTCGGATTTGGGAGAGGACCACATCTTCCTAATGCGATTTTTCAGTCGGGTCGGAGAAGCTGGGTCCTTGTTAATGGCATTTTCGAGCTGGTCGGATGATCAATCAATCTGGGGCGTTTAGATGGTCCAGGTGATGATCATTAAGCTTGTGGGGGTCCATCTCACGGTGTACGGAGGGCTGTTGCTTAGGTCAAATCACTGAAGTAGAAAACCCTGGTGCTGCCACAATTTCTCGTCATTTTCTCGGGCGTTAGGAAAGATATCTGGTAGCCCTATTTCAGGCGTCTAGGATGGTTTGAGGGAGACTTCCAGATGATGGAGAAACAGCTGGGATCCATCCTTTCCAATAGGAGAAGGATTCCCTCCGCCTTTCGACAGGCAGGAGTTGTTTCCAAAAATGGCGTGCGTGATGTGGTTTCTGGTCGATGGCGTGGACGAGGTCCGATTGCTTGGGGCGAGCGAATCAGCCAGCGAGGATTTGTTGATGTGGAGTAGTAGTCTAGAATCGCCGTATTTGGAGAGTGAGCCAGTATTGCTTACTGAGTAATTTTTCGTGCACTTGCGAGTGTAACCCCAAGTGTATAACGAGCATGGATATGGTTGGTGGGCCCCACCGATCACGATGGATGGTCTGGATCGTGAAGATGACTCATGATGGTGCGCTGACATCAGCGTCAGATGAATCGTCCGTTTTGAAATTCTAACGGGCGGGAGAAGATTTTAAAAATCTAGAGTTTCTGATTTCCATCAGGTTAACGCTTGTTTGACCCGATGCTAAGGTGTTGTGCACAGCGTGTGCACATTATCTGTGTACACGCATGGATTGAATGTGGGGTCCGTGAAGTGATCAGCGTTGATCCACTCCGTTCATCCTTTTTGGGTGATCTCCAAAGTACTTAGGGTTAATGATTAGCTAGTCCTAACGTTTCGGAGTTTATTATTTGGGGTTATATCGTAACTAGATGTTAACCCGATGGTGGTCATTTTAGTTGAGTTCAAAGGTGGGTCCTACCTGCGAATTTTATCCTAGACAAGGGTAGATCATTTCAATTGGGCGGTTAGTCTTTATCTAGTTGTGTTAGTTAGTAATCACAGGGATGGTTAATCCTATTTTTAGTTTAAAATTTTACGACAAAATTGAGGGTCGTTACATGTTCCGAACCGGGAAATGATTTTTTCTTTTAAAAATCAAATGACCGTACGATGGTCATTGTTCTGGCATGAAATTGCTTCGACCCATTTAGTGACATGGTCTACTGCTAGCAAAATGTACAAATTCCTAAAGGATTGGGGGAATGTCCCCATGAAATCGATGCCTCAACAATCAAATGCTTTAATGATAAGAATGGGTTACAAAGGCATCATATTTCGATGAGACAATGCACCCAATTTCTGACAATGCTCATAGGCTTTGCAAAACTCATGAGTATCTTTGAACATAGTGGGCCAGTAAAAGCCGCACTACAGAATTTTGGCCGTGGTCCTTTTAACAGAAAAGTGACCACCACAGACCTGTGAATGACAAAAAGAGATGACACTTTGGTGTTCATTGTCTAGCACACTTCTCCTTAGAATTTGGTCTGGGCAATATTTGAATAAATACAGGTCATCCCAAAAGAACTTACGAACCTCGGCAAAGAATTTTTTATTATCTTGCGCATTCCAATGAGTCGGCGTGAAACCTGTGGCAAGATAATTAGCAAGGTTAGCAAACCAAGGTAATTGGGAGAGTTTAAACAATTGTTCGTCAGGGAACATATCGTTTATAGGTGGCGTTTTAAGGGAATCGGAGAGATCAAGTCTTGAAAGATGGTCAGCTACTACGTTCTCTACTCCCTTTTTGTCCCGTATTTTCAAATCAAATTTCTGGAATAGGAGGATCCATCTTATCAAGTGGGGCTTAACATCATTCTTAGAGAGAAGGTATTTCAATGCTGCATGATCACTGTAGATGATGATCTTGGATCCGATCAAGTAGGACCTAGAAAATGGCCACCTCGCCCTTAGGGGAAGGCCACATTGGAGGGTGACCTAGAAAATGGCCACCTCGCCCTTAGGGGACTCGTTAGGAAGCTCACCTGGTGAGGGAGGTCGGAGTACCATAGAGTCTGGAATGTGGTACCCCGACCTTATCCTCACCAGGTCAGCCTCCGTCAGCATGGACCCAACTGGGCCCCTTTCCTCCACCTCTGACGAGGATTCGCTAGCCTCCTCCACCACTGGAAAAGTCCCATCCGCCTCCTCGGGCCGCTCTGCTGGTGTAACGACTCGAAAAAAACCCGTACTGAGACCCGAGTACCACCTCAGGCAAAAATCACTCAGGACCAAATCCTTTAAAAATTAGACGAAATTAACACAATGTTAAACTAGATTAGCTGAGAAATTCACTTGAACCACTTTAAATACGAATTGCAAGACCCAAAACTTACGGAATCATCGACGCTACATTACCCTATAATCTAGGATCAATCTCATTACCCAGTTGCTCTCGGGAGCATCACGAAACTCCGTATCGGACCTGGACCGCACGACGAAAAGTCCGATTACCGCAAAACTAAACGATTATGACCGCCTTGCCGGGCTTGACAACCATCTCGAAAATCAAGTTCCGACTGTGTCCAGAAATGCACAACTTGAGCCTGGAGCGAAGTGTGTGAGAAACATGAGTATATTTAGAAATGAAATCCGAATTTAAGTAATCTGAGACGTGTCGCTTGCGGGCCAAATATAAGGATTTAGACCGTCAGAATCTAACCAAATACACCATCGGATCAGAAGAAATTTCCCACACATGCCAGTACACTTGTGGCCCTGATCGAGTACCGGTGACCGTTGAACTGAAACTGGTCCGCCACGGTCGATCTGTAAATTTGATCGGACCGAAAACTTAACTCGACCTAGATCCAATGCCAGGGAGCTTAAGTCTGACCGCACATAGAAAAGGGGCCTCCAGAAGTGCTCCGTTGGATCAGAATAAGCCTCCTTTGGCTATAACCTAAGTATACCTTGGCCTTGGGGCCATTTCGATCAGTTTTAGGCCTATATAAGGACCTTAAGCCCTCTCTCTTTCCTTCCATACGAATTTGAGAAAAACCCTAGGGGAGAGAAGAGAGTAAAGAGAGAGAAAGAGAGAGTGTGTTGGAGATTCATACTGAGATTCTACCCTGTCTCTCCATGTGCTTATCCACTGCTACCGAATCGCTATTCTGGCGATTCCGACTCCAATATTGGGTAAGAATCCTAACCCTAATCCGTTCTAAGAATCCAAATAGAGTAACGAATGAAATAGCTAACCTATTTCATGTAATAGGTTGTCGTTGTGCCGTAGACGAAGCGTGGGTGTACGAACTGAGTTCGTTACGCGTCTACCGGCGTAAGGTGCGGACTATAGACGTATAGGTTATGGTTTTCAAAGCTTTCAATGTTGGTTAATGATAGATTCCTGACGTGGACGCTATTTCACATGCAAAATGCGATGTCTGTTTTGTGTTTTAGTTATATACGAACTATGTGGAGTTTAGCGTATTCTCTGTATTTGTAGAAAGTACCGTATACGTATGAAATTTGAAAGTGTGTTTGCCATGATTATTTGTCGTGTGTATATACTAGTTATGTGTGTAACAACTCCTTGGCCAAAGGATCTGCCCTAATACGTGATGTAGCCAACATACGTTGTATGTTGGAAAGTGTAGTCTAAGTGTTTGTAGAAATGTTTGCATGAGCGAGTAGTTGTTAAGTTGTGCTAATTAAGGGTGTTGAGATGAGATTCTCAACTGCCTTAAAGATGTGTATGATTTCCTCCATATACTGTATAAGATAATACCTACATTATTTATGAAATGTGTATGTGTAAATTCATGTTTAACTTGTATCTTCTAACATGATCAAATGCTCATAGGATTTGAATTGTCTATTCATTACCGTTTGATTTCCTCATATGATTCCTTGTTGAAACTGAACGTAGTTGGGACTATGATATAGTTCAGGCAATCGGTAACAGGCCTGTAATTGGGAGGCTGAGGTTGCTTTCGCCACACAGGATGTGTCGATGAATCCGAGTCGTACTACGGTTGTCAACAGTGGTTAGGCCACATGGAGTGCTCACGCACTTTATGTCGATCAACTCGATGTGCGCTCGTGCTAGTTGAGCTCGTCAAATAACCCGATTGACCGATGTATGTTCACCATGTATGGACGCTACTATTTGAACCTAAGGTACCAAACTTACCAGTGGAAACCCCGTTAACCTTGGTACCTCGATCCACTAAGACTCATGAGCCGGACATGGTGGTATGGGACACTGTGGTCGAGTTGTCGGCCTACACTGGGGCGACGAGCCTCCCTGTAGTGACCAGTGAGCAACACGCCTCGTGACCCGAATATAGTGGTATGAGACACTGTATTCGAGTTGTCGGCTTACACTGATAAGGTGACGAACCCTTTGTAGTGACCTTGAGCATACTCTGAGATTACGCTGAGACAACGAGTCTTTCCATAGCGACTAGAGTATAAACTAGGCCTACACTGATAAGGTGACGAGCCCTTTGTAGCGACCTAGAATCGTAACATCGTATGAGATTTACTAGGACTGACGACCCTAGAATGGATCATTGTTTGGGAATTGATATAAGGGAGGTACCTTAGTTTCCCAATCCTACTGTATGAAAAGGACTAATAAGAACCTGGCTAATCACGTGCATGCACTACATTACATGTGCGTTTGGCGTACTAGGTCAAGCACTGAGGAAGGGTTTCATGCTGCGACCGTAAGATGAAGTCGCCGAGGGAGAGTAGGCGAGGGCATGCATCATTGCTCATATCATTCTTGCATTAATAAGAGTATTTAGGAATGTTTGATTTTACTGCTTTATCATTACTGCTTGACTGAATTGATAACATGTTAACCTTTGTTGTATAGTTCCACTGAGTTGATCACTCACTCCCACGTTACGGGATGGTGTTTTAAGCACCAACCAGACTCTATCTTGATTGTAGATGACGACGCGACTCCTGAGGCGAAGCCTGACTTTTGTGATGACGAGGAGGCATTCTCGTATATGCAGTATTCAGGCGGGTTCATCTGAGCCGTTCTGAATCGACGGGGCTTCAGGGTTCATACTTTGTAGAGGACTACCATTTTGAATATTTTGTATTTTGACATAATACTTGTAATTATTGACCTAGCAACGCATACATACTTTGGGGACCTATACTGGTTTATAAGTTATACTTGTTTGTTTCAGTCTTCCGCTTGCGTATTACAACTGTCCCTGGATTATGTTTTGTTGATTTGGCTTAATCTCACTCATGTTTAATGCACTAATACAGACAACATTTAATCATCTTTATCCATGTTGCATAAGTGATGTGTTGGAACTCGGGAGTTGAGGCTATGCTTGACCCCCGATTTTCAGGGCGTTACAGCTGGGGACCGTTCAACTGCTCGTGATGCATGAGACGCATGAAAATCCCTGTCGTTCATCATCATCAATGGTGACGGTGGGTTCGACATGGGGTGAAGGTCATCTGCCTCACCATCACAATGGGGGTCCCCTCCCACGGACTTGAGGTTTTCGGCATGGCAACGGGCCCAAAAAATGCCGAAAAACCTAGAAGAAAAGAAGAAAAAAGGGGAGAAGGGCAAGAATACAGGAACAGAGCTTACCGGGGAAGGTCTCTAGATATTGCCAAAATTCGCACCGAGAATCATCTAAGTGCAGAAAAATGGGTGACGGCATAAAGTAAGCCCTACTTGTTTAGGGTTTCCCCCCTTTTATAGCGAAAACGTTCGTACAACATTAAATGCCGCATTCATTACGACAGCAAGAACGACTCCTCGACACCCACACCCGGACAGGTGGAGCTTCGTCATTCGTCGTACGACTCATGACCGGAGCGTGCGCCACGCGTTGTCGCCCCACTGGTAGGACGCCGAAAAGACTCCCTGACGGCCCACGTGACCTTGAGCAGCGAGCATACTGTCTCGAATACCACATGTTATGATTGTAGATACGCTTCGAGTCCTATGCACGCCACCTAAAATCGACATTAACGAAGAACCGGCTTAACAACTTGGGTAACAACAATCCGACCTGACCAGGTCCGACCTTCTTCTTAAGGGGGGCTTACTGTTATGAGGAAATAGACCGACCTATGAGAAAAGGTCAGGTCGGAACCTTACACGCTCAACCAAGCAAATAATAAGCCCTTCCGTTCTCCTCTCTCCAACGTCAGAAACTGCCTTCAACTTTGATACAGCCAACTTCGATGAAGAGATAGAGAAGGAAGGAGAGGGAGAAGAAGCTTAGTCGCCATGGGAGTCCGCTTCCTACTCAGAGTCCGTGGCTGAGGAACGTGCCCGCAAGAGTACCACCTCCTTCAATTCCAAGATCTCCGAGTTCGTCAGGAACGCTCCGTTCCTTTGCCCGACAATGATGAAGACGACAATGATGAAGACGACAATGAGGAATACGACAGTGACTGCGGTGCATCTCAACCGAACAAGCGACTCTGAAGCCGAGAAGGAGATGAGGCCGGGCTCGACGTCCCGCCAACAGGCCAAAAGGACTACCAACCTCATTGGAGCCAAACCGCTCGACTAAGGAGACAGGTCAGTATGACCCAAGTCGGCATGTCCTAGGTCAGCACACTTCAGGTTGGCGCAGCTTGACTCCTATCAAGGCCCAACCGCATCCACCCAAGATCCTAGCCAAACGTCCAGGAAGCCTATCGCAATAGAGATCCGTCCGAAGTCTTTAGAGGATATCTGCGACACGCTTAGGATCCCAAGATCTTCGCCAAGGATCTTGGGAGATTCCCTACGCGTTCAGAATCCGAATCTCTCTACAATACACACCTACTTAAATGGGAAGATCTTCTCTATGTTACCGCTTCTCATAAACTATAAATAGAGACGCCTCTAATGGTGAATGGTACACACAATTCTAAGCCTTAAACCTTACATTCAACTTGACCTGAATTCCTTAGTCTGACCTTTGTCTGTTACTTGTGCAAGCACACGAAGTCTAAGGATGGCTAACCAACTTTCTGCATCAACAATATGCAATGTGAACATACCCGTGTGGATTTAATAAGCGTCCACTTTCATCATAAAAGTTTGATCCACCTGTAAGTAGATTGATCTAATCTATGGACCAGGCATGCTCAGGAAATCAATCTGAGTCGTTGAGGGTTTCCAAAGTGCATCTATACGCACATCATCATTCATCATTTGAATCAAAATGGCATTTCAGCTTCAGACGCCCCCTCCGGATGGTGCATCCAAGCAGGCCCCGAACTATCTCTGTAGTCCACAAATATAATGGCTAAGATTTCCCCGCACAGGAAATTGATGGGGCAGTTCGATCCTTAACATGTATCAAAGACTGAAGTTTTAGACCCAGTTGAGTCGACTTAACATGTATCTCTGATTCACCCTCAGCTCGGGCGAGTCCGGATTCAACTCGAGGCTGAACAAGTTGATCCAAGCGGGTCCTTACTCTGGCTCCGGTGGTAGACTCAGGAGTTTCAACACCTGGTCAAGGGTTCGAGTACCCATAGGTCGTGTGGTGAAATCCCACTACGGCCACCTGTTTTTTTTTTTTTTTTATATATATCCGGATTAGAAAATTCCTTGGTAAAAGAAATCACAACTAAAACAATTATAATTGTACTGTGTTTTTTTATTGCAAGGAATTCAAGGCGTACATATAGAAACTGTTGTGATCATGCACATCTCTTTTTTCTGGAAGACAGTAGGATTTAAATTTTCGAGGTTGGATAGTATGCGAAAATCCCGTATTCACTAGAATGGCCTCACCACCTTCTGCTTCTCGCACGAGAGAATCCTAACAGTGGATGAGCCTAGTAGAATTCATCTATCCAAACTACTCTGCATTTCTAACACGGTAGAATTGGTGAAAAAGTATCATATAATCATTGCGGAAATGATTTCATTTACCATAGAATTCTCTCATACAAACTGGCCCTAAGGCTCCTAGTTCATGAACTTAGGGCCGACATCTCAGTGGAATAGACTTTCAATTTGGAGGCTGAAAGGGTTAAATGATCATCACCACTGATTTGAGGACCTTTACCAGTTATGTACTGTCGGATTCTTTTCTAACCGTCCATTTATAGCCTGCAAAAGTATTCCAATAGGAGCTAACATCATCTAACCTATCTGAGTTTTGGGGGACGCCCCATCTGCAATAGGATCCAGCAGAACAATGGCCTGGATATCATACATGCATGCCATGGAAACAGCGCCAGAACTTACACGTCTTATGATTATTTGAATGTAGTTTCAGGTAAGGTTACATCGATTTTTTGAGTGATTTCCAGATGTATACAATTCCATATCAACACAAACCTCCCGCAAAGTCCTCCAGATAAATAAGCAGCTTTTACATGATCGCGGAAGGGAATTCATCACCTTGGTACGTGGTCAATATGATAATTATGCACGCCTGTATTCATCACCACAGTCACCAATTACTCTGAGTAGATCTTTCCCTCTCTTTGACACTTCTCTGATGCTGTTTATATCATCATCATCCAGAACAAGTGAAAACACAGCACTGGAGTCCCGGATATGTTCAGAGAGACCGAGTCTCACGCCTATCATGGAACCCGCCACTGCCGGCTGCAGTCACAAATCAGTAAAAAAAAAAAAAAACTAGCAGTATGTCAGCTGCACCATTGAAAGAGCTAATTTGAGTTCACAATCGGCGCATCTACAAGGTCCAGATCATTCAATTTTTGGTATGTATTATGGATGAACCTACCCTGAAAATTTGCTTATGGTGATCCTGGTTGCATACTTGCGTTGGGGGGTTTTTGTCCATTTACTGTCCGTAGACCATTTTCAATGTCTATTTGCAATATTCAAAAGTTCTCCAACATTGACCAGGATCACCTGACAGCTGTGATTTCAGGTACAGCCCATTCACCTGGATAATGACCAATCTGCATCTCTTACATGTGTGCCACATGTGCAGAGATAAGGTACTTACTACTAGAATATCATGATAGCACCGGAGCCTTTGCATTAGCAGGCAAGATCAACAGACCTGATCTAGTATGTATTTCACAGCCACAGTTGGGATAGAGGATCCATGCTTTGAAGCTATTTTCTTCAGTGTTTGAAGCAAAACTTGGAACAAACTCCACCCTCCCCAAGCATCAACCATCTGCAACATTTCAGCACTTGAAATCACGCAACAACATTCGAAGGTCCTGATACTGTCATACAAAAGAGGCGTCGGGCGCGCCATTTCCTCCCTTGGTGCATCGAATGAAGCTCCTTTAGTGCATCACATGCAACATCTATTTGGAGCTTATGTTGATTGCACTATGGGAGAGGCTATGAGGTCATCTGCAACCATATAGGGTTTGCCGACATGCAAAATTCCATACCTGTGAGGACTACATGGTGATGATTCAAACCATAAATCTGACGGGACACAAATGTGGCCAGTATTTACTAAAAACAGTGTTTTAAATAGCGGTAGCGTGTTGCGCAGTGTTTAGACCTCTATAGCATGTAGCATCAATAGCGTACCGTGTAGAGTAAGCTACACGATACATCTATTTTTTTTATATTTAAAAATACAATAAGTGGTAAGAAAAACAAATATATATATATATAAAAATGCCTAAAAGATTATTCATTTTTTCAAGTATACGTATGTTCAAGCAAGCTATTAATTATCATTTATCAAAAGCCAATCCATAGATATACAGTCATAAACCAAATCCAATAATTATCACATCAACAACTCTCTAAGCAAACCATTTTAATTAAAAATATGTAATTAGTAACCACAAGTCACAACTCACAAGTGTGAAAAAAAAAAATCCATAGGTTGAGTGATGCAGGACATGGAAATTAAACATGATATATAAGATTTCAGACTTTAGATCATACTAATTTAGAAACATCCACAAAACTTCCACATCCCACATAAAGTCAAGCATTCAATCAAGGGGAATCTACAAGGGTCCAAGCCTACACACGCTAGGGCTGGATCAATTAAAATTATAGACCAAACGATTATCAAAAGAGAGTAGATTCATCCACACATGCAAATGATTATTTCCCCAATCAAAGGGATTCACATGTTTCAATTCAGGAAACCCTAAGGTTGAAAAAGGGGAATATAAATTGGGATTTAGGATAATTTAGGGTTAGAGCTAGGGAAATATAGTGAGAGAGGAGTGAAAGAGAGGAAAGAGAGAACCTAGGATCAGTCCACGCGTATGGACAGCAAGTGGGCCTAACGCACGTGCGTGGATTGTGGTCCGCACGTGTGTGGGGCCCACGAACCCAAAAGGGGTCAGCAAGGGGTTGGTCGGCCAGGGGTAGGCCACCCACACACTAATTTTCAGATCAAACGAATGACTGGTTTGAGCACGATGCTCCATTGAAGTTTCGGCCCTCCTGCAGGGCGTGATTCTGGAAATCTGCCATAGAGAAGGATTGGCTGCAAAATAAAGATGGATTTGAAGAGTGAATGGCTATGAGAGATGATGATTATGGATGGTAGGAGATGGGGGCAATTTGAGATGGGTGTGGCTTCGCATCACCGTAGTTAGCCTTTCGAAGAAGGGAGGGTTTTGCACCCAATTGGATTTCCACAACTCAGAGAATTAGAGAAGCAGGAAAATGCAGAATTTTATTCATAATATTCAATGCCAAAAACCCTACAAGGGGTTGCCTATTTATAAGAAAAACCTATACCTCAAAAGCCGTGCCATGTGCGCACCCTATTACTTAAAGACGAAGTAACAAAAATAACAATTAATCAAAGCAATCTAAACCGTCCATGATATTCCTAATAACAGTAATAAGCAAAACTCAAAGTACTAAATCATCTAGGATAGTGGGCCACGATCATAAGATCCAATGGTGGGATCCACATGATGATCCGGTTCACTCCAAGGAACCAAAACACAGTCCTCTAACTAGGAGACCCTCCATGGATGTCGTCATCGATCCAGATCGATGGTGGGGCCCTCTTCCTTCTTGCGTACGTGCATAGGGAGGGCGTGTGTGCGCGAGATGTCACCGTCAACTCTCCCCGTCTGCGAAAATTTCGCCACTGCCAAAACAAAACTCCTTAACCGCTTCAAAATGTCAGGATCAACTCGTTGAAGCTCTTCCCCAGTGAGCCACGTACTATCTGAAGCTGGGCGTGACTTCCATTTAACCAGATACTTTTGAAACCCGCCGTCCGACGTTGATACCACCTGATGGTCCAAGATATCCTCTATCTCTTCTCTAGGTGTGGGAAGGGTAGGTATGGGAGGTAAAGGCTAAGAAGAAGGGTCAGGAAGAGGCAATGGATCAAGGAAAAGGTTTGGAGAATCAAGATGGTTAGGTGAGAGGTTGGACAATGTATCAGAGGTCCCCTGAAATGCAACTAGATCCTCCACATTGAATGTGGAACTAATTCCCATGGAAGGTGGAAGATCTACCACATATGCATTAAGACCGTTTCGTTTTATAATTTTGAATGGTCTAGTGCTACACACGTGTAATTTACGAACGGTTCCCAAAGGGTACCACTCTGGCCAGATGCGGACCATCACAGAGTTCCCTACATTGAATTCCTTGAATCGTTTATGTTGGTCTACAAAAATTTTGTAATGTTCATTACTAGTATTGATCTTTTGCCTGATTTCTTGATGCAATGAATGAATGTAATGTGCAAAGGACTCTGCAGACTCTGATGGCCTCTAGGACAGGGACATACAAAATCAATAGGCTTCTTAGGTTTATGTCCCAAACTGAATGGGAATAACATCACACCAAAATGTGTTTTTATATGATCCAAACTGAATAGGAACAAGACAACAGTGCAAGACTGGAATGAAAGTTTCATCAACCCACGACACTCTATAGGGTTGGGGATGAGCTTCAAGCTTCAAGCCTGGACGGCTCACAGTGCCAGTTGATGCCACGTTGGAACAACTATCGCTATCCACGATCATCTTGCAACTCTTATCACCACATTTTGTATAAGTATCGGAGATCGTGTTGCAGCGCCAATCGTCGGTATTATTTGCTTGTGCAAAGGCGCAACGCACAACTGCAAGGGTTGCAGACTCTTGCGCTCCTTCTTACTCATCAATAGGGGTTTCTGCTGACTCATATTCTTTCTCCTTACTGTCACTTTATGGGGTTGCTACTTCCACTTTCCTCTCAATAAGGAACACCTTGGTGACCTCTTTCGTGCCACACTAATAGGCAAAGTGACCAAACCCCTGACATCTAAAACACCTATTCGAATCACTTCTGCGCAAGCTAGATCCTACAACTTCTTTACCCTTATCATCCTTGGGCCTAGATTGAGAACTACTGAAAGGCTTGTACTGATATCCAGTGCCAGGTTTATCTCCAAAATGGTTGGCCTTAGCGCCAGAATCACGAGGCTCAAACCGCCTTCCCACAGATGCTTTGAGGTATTGCTCGATCTCCAACACTACTTGATACATCTGTTCAAGAGTGTACATGTCCTCGGCAAGCAATTCTCTCTTAATGTCAGAACGAAGGCCCGTCTTAAATCGAGCAAGAGTGAGTACGGGACCCTCATCAACTTCACATCGGGTCAAGTAGTCTTCGAACTTCTCAATGTATTCAGCAACACTCATGGAACCTTATCGAAGAGACTGCCATTCCTCAACCAACCTCAAGTGATAAGAGAAAGGGAGGTACTTTTCCTTAAGAGTTTCTTTCAATTCTCCCCAATGGACTATTGGGTCCTCCCTCAACCTTTCTTTCTTTCGCTCTACAGTAGCTCAGAATCTCTTTGCTTGGCCCACAAGCTTCATCTTGGCGAATTGGACTCGACGAGCATCCGACATGTCATACCACTCAAAATAGTGGTTCATATCCGCTAACCAATCTAAAAAAGCCTTAGGTCTAAGTGGCCATCAAACGTAGGGGCTTCTACACTAACTCCCTTGAGGAGTTGCGCATCTGGGTCATAATGATCGTGATGCCCCTTGCAGTGTGGGTGCACGGGTACGCGCCCATGACCAATTCCTTGGCCACCTCCATTCCCTGTCTATCCTCCTGACCTCCTGCCTAAGATTGGCCATCTTCCCCAATTGTGGGGTTTGCCCGGGCGGAGGTCTTTAATTGGGTAACGCGCACATTAAGTTGTTCAAAGCTTTGGTCCATACATTGTTCCAAGCGCCTACCCAAAGACTCAAACTGTCGAGTTATACTGTTCATTGATTCTTGCAATTGCTCCATGTTTAGTGTAGGGTGCAAGCCAAAACCACGACCAGTACGTGTGGGCATACAACGACTCACTCAACTCAAAGACCCCCCTGACACAACTATGTACCTAAATGGGACTAAATGATCTTATTGGACTCTATATGAGGGAAGCTACACAATGCTACTAAAATTCCAGCTACCTAACTACCCAAAGAGTCTGTCAACAGAAAATTTAGCCAAGAAATTTAGGGATTTTCTGACAGCAGAAAATTCAGCGGCCCCTAATGTGAATGATAGGTCCCAAACAGCCCTATATGATGAGAGTTAATGCAAATTAAACGTGAGTAGACTAAACCCTAAACATGCAATACAATCCCCTATAAAAAAACCTAAGCTCTGATACCAAATTTGATGCAGGACATGGAAATTAAACATGATATGTAAGATTTCAGACTTTAGCTCATACTAATTTAGAAACATTCACAAAACTTCCACATCCCATATAAAGTTAAGTATTCAATCAGGGGGAATCTACAAGGGTCCAAGCCTACACACGCTAGGGCTGGATCAATTAAAATTATAGACCAAACAATGATAAAAAGAGAGTAAATTCATCCACACATGCAAAGGATTATTTCCCCAATCAAAGGGATTCACATGTTTCAATTTGGGAAACCCTAGGGTTGAAAAGGGGGAATAGAAATTGAGATTTAGGATAATCTAGGGTTAGGGCTAGGAAAATATACTGAGAGAGGAGTGAAAGAGAAAACCTGGGATCAGTCCACGCATGTGGACAGCAAGTGGGCCTGACGCACGTGCGTGGATTGTGGTCCGCACGTGTGTGGGGCCCACAAACCCAAAAGGGGTCAGTAAGGGGTTGGTCGACCAGGGGTGGGCCACCCACACACTAATTTTCAGATCGAACGGATGACTGGTTTGAGCATGATGCTCCGCCGAAGTTTCAACCCTCCTGCAGGGCCTGATTCCGAAAATCTGCCGGAGAAGGATTGGCTGCAAAATAAAGGTGGATTTGAAGAGTGGATGGCTATGAGAGATGATAATTACGGATGATAAGAGATGGGGGCGATTTGAGATGGGTGTGGCTTCGCACTACGGTAGTTAGCCCTTCGAAGAAGGAAGGGTTTCGCACCCAATTGGATTTCCATAATTCAGAGAATTAGAGAAGCAAGAAAACGTAGAATTTTATTCATAATATTCAATGCCAAAAACCTTATAAGGGGTTACCTATTTATAAGAAAGAACTATACCTCAAAAGCCGCGCCATGTGCGCACTCTATTACTTGAAGACAAAGTAACAAAAATAACAACTAATCAAAGCATTCTAAACCGTCCATGATATTCCTAATAACAATAATAAACAAAACTCAAAGTACTAGATCATCTAGGGTAGTGGGCCACGATCATGAGATCCAATGGTGGGATCCACATGATGATCGGGTCCACTCCAAGGAACCAAAACACAGTCCTCTAACTAGGAAGCCCTCCATGGATGTCGTCATCGATCCAGATCGATGGTAGGGCCCTCCTCCTTCCGTACGTGCGTAGGGAGGGTGTGCGTGTGCACGAGATGTCCCCATCATTAAGAGTATGAAGTACAATACAGATGTCATCTATACAAAGAAGGGTTTTCAAAAACCCCTTTTTAAAAAAGTTTAGTTTCAAAGGTTTTTTAGCCTGTGAATGTCACACCAACTTTAAAGGATCACCACCATTTTAAGAAAAGTAAACAAAGAAATGTTTAGTTTTAACTTTACATTTTAAGTCTTTTATAATGTGAGTTTTACACAAATTTTGACAAACAAAACTTCAACAAATAAAAAATTTAAAAAAAAACCATTATAGCGTACGCTACTAACGCTACACGCTACAGGGGATTTACCCTATTTAGCTACGCTACAAGCGCTATTTGAAACACTGACGAAAAATCCTAGATTTCTAGATATGAACCCTTCATTATTTGCCATTTCTCTGTTTAACAAGAATCATTGCTGCACCTTTTTGCTGCTGTCAATCTATTTTGTTAAATTAATGCCCTTTTATGCAATGCATGTATGTGTTTGAATACATACATGAGAAAATGCTAAGGGTCTTAAGCATGCATGTATTCATGCTTAGAAATTTATGACAAAGTTGAAAATGGTGCATAATCTCTTAGTTTTTTATACACACATTAAGAAGTTTTTATTTGTTGCTTACAGATTAGTATATCTTAAATATTGAAATTTTGAGAAGAATGTACCTGAAATTCTATAAATATGTATGTGTGATTCATTTTGTAGTGTGAGGAAGCAATACAACAAAAAATTCTGCAATTTGTCTTAGTATTTTCTAATTTTTTCTAAGTAGAAGGCTATAATAGCCTACATATTTGTGGGCCACCATATCAAAAGGTTGGGATCTCCCAATCTAGTAAGAATTCTTTAGCATCCGCCATTGATGTTGGCTTGGATCACCGAACAATTGGCCCCACACATATAGAGTTCCTGCACGTCACTGAACTACACATTTGTCAACGTGATGGACCTACAACTCCTCATCAGTGGCATGAAACCAAGAGAAGCAATTATAACTACCAGGTTTGACAACCAATAGACATGTATAAGGCAGCCGATCTACACAACGAAGCCAATGACACATGCATATGAGGTGCATGATGCATATGAGAGAGCCCATTTTTTTTTATAAATAGGTACAACAAAATCTTATAACTGATTGGAATGGCCTTTCCTTTTTTGAAGTTCTTATATTTGGCTTCTCTAACGTTTGGATTGCCTTAGTGGAGAAATGTTTGAATAATTGTTGTTTTTCAGTAGCCCTAGTAGCCATCCATTGGGTTTCTTTGGGTCTAAGACAGGGGGACCCTTCATCTCCCAATCTGTTTATTTAGGCTGAAGAGGTGCTGAGCAGAGGGTTAAAAAGATTTTTCTTTGATGGAAAATGCTAGCCATTTCATCCCCGACATGGCAGCCCTGTTACCTCTCATTTCCTTCTGCTGACGATGCGAAGATTTTTATTATTATTATTATTATTATTATTATTATTATTATTTCTTATCTTTTGAAAGATAACAAAAATTCCATTAACAACCCGCAAAGTGGGAAAAGAATGCAACGAAGAAAGCGTGAAACAATTGTGAAAAGATCACCAGACACACCACCCTTAACATAAACTGCCCAGCCCGAAACCAGCCCTTTGATCCACCTAACATGAACTCTTCCACCGACTTCGGCATAACCTAATCTATATGAAGCAACCGAATAAAATGGACCCACACTTTAGAAGCAAAGGAACAATGCAAAAACAAATGGTCAATTGATTATGTATTCTCCTCACACATCATACACATATTTGGTAATATCAGCACTCTCCTTTGAAGATTGTCTAAGGTGAGAATCCTCTTGTACCCCACCAACCAAACAAAAACCGCGACCCTCGGAAAACCAGTAATGAAATGGTTGAGGAGCCATTGAAGATGGACTATCCTCACGAATAGACTTCACTACGGAACGCACCAAGAATTTACCGGAAGGGTGCCCCAACCAAACCAAAGAATTTGAGTCAAAAGGGGAGGGAAAACCTTCTCCAGATGGGCCAACAAATCAACAAAGTCATCGAACTCCTCATTCAACATATTCCTCCTAAGGGAGGGGGGGGGGGGGGATTCCACACCAGTGACCCACCAAGTGTAGAAAAAGAGTTCACAACCAAAACAAATCGTCATGAGCTAGTCTTTCCATTCTTGGAAACAGATCTTAAAGAGCTCGATCTCCACACCATCTATCAACCTAGAAACGAATGCGATGCCCATCTTCCAAAGAGAACGTAATCCTCCTAAACACAAGATGCTCTGTCATTGCTATCGCTTTCCATACATGAGAAGCCCTATAGAGTGAAGATCTCTTCACCAACCAGCCAACCACCTGAACCCTGTATTTTGAAGCAACAATTTCTCTCCATAATCTTGTCTCCTCGGACACGTATCGCCAGATCCATTTTCCAAGGAGAGCCAAAATCATACCTCCCCTTCCTCCCCCCCCCCCCCCCCAATTGGCCTACACACTTGACCAATTGAAACTATCTAACATTCGAAGAGCCATTCTAGAAAAAAATCCATCCTCATCTTTTCCATCCTATTCAACACCTCCTTAGGACATTTAAATGGGGACATAAAATGAACTAACATATTAGAAAAAGCTATTTTGATCAAGGTGAGACAGCCCCTCATTGAATAGATACTGGTATTGCCAAGAAGCAAGCTTCCTTTTGTTAGTGCATTGTTCTATGCACCCTATTTCTCAATCACGTAAGTCCTTGTGTCATGTACTCAGTTGAGCCCTTGGAAGCTGAAGAACGAAGACACAAGTGAAGGTAGAGTATCAAGAAGCAAAGAATAGGTAAAAAATGGTGCATTGGTGATCCTAACCCTTGACCCAAAACAACCTAAACCTCTAGATAATCTTAAACCCAATAGGTAAAAGTAAAACTTTTATTGATCATCCCTTAAGCCACATGAGACTAAATTGAACATTCTTAGATTGGCTTTAGAGCTCCCATATTGCTGAGAAAAGTGCACAATTTCAGCAACCTTCGATCCCACCGAACCCACCTTCGGTCCAACCAAATACGGCTAAAACAGGACAGTGAGCTAAGCAGAATTCAGGGTAATTCAGCTACAATCGAGTGTCACCTTTAGTCCCACTGAATACCATGTTTGTTGTGACCGAAAACCACTTTGGTGCAATCGAAAGGGCCTAAATCTGTCCAGCAACTTTCCTGCCTAATTCAATTCGACAGAACGTCAATTTGGTGCAACCGAACATCCACTGGATGCGACCGAATCTTTATAGAAATGATATATTTTGACATTTTAGAGACCTTGGTGCATTCCAAGCTCTATCAAACCTCCCAAGCTCTATCCCAATGAGATTCATACTCTCTTCTTATTGATTTTTCACTCTAATGAGCTTTCCAAGCTCCTCTACAAGAAGACCATGATCTCAAGCCCTCTTCATAGTCTAGACACCATTTCTCTTGACAAACTCAAATGTCTATCAATCTCTAGAGTGTCCATCAAGTAAAATTCCTTAGGCATATCAGCTTCCCATTAGTTGTAGAAGATTCTACCCAACCTCCCATCACATTGGTCACTGCATCGGAGCATCACATGTAAGGTATTTGATCTTTGAGCTGAAGCCTTGGCAAAGCATCAGAATCATGATCGGAGGAGCAAGGGGAGCTAATTGAAGCACGAGAGAGCATCGATCAAGCAACCCAAGAAGGGGTTATAAAAGGGGCTCAATTCGACAAGTAAGTTGCCTTGTGTAAGAGTCTGTATACACTCCTTGTGTATAAGTGTAAGAGTTTGAATTGATAAACAAACTCGACTAAGTTCTTGTGTAGGACATTGGCTCTTATGAAGGGCCTAAATCAAAAGTCCTTGTGTAGGCCACCGGACACGGGTGCTTACGTGTTAGTCTCTGTGTGAGCTTCTGGCAGAAGTAAACGTAAGTCCTTGCATTAGGACCGAGGTAGTTGGTTATCCTATAGAAAACCAACCAAAGTCTCTTTCAGAAGCCCCCAACGGGAGTGTACGTCAGTAGGTTCTTGAGTAGGACCAAGGTTCATGGCGAGCCTATAAAAAGCCACAAAGTCTCTTGCGGGAGTTAGTACTTGTGTAGGATTGTAAAGGTTAGAGGTGAACCTGATTTCAAACATCTGATAATGAAATCCGGTACACTCATGGGTTAAGTGTGTAGAGTGGTGTAGGGAAACCAAACTACTATACATGCTTGTGTTTGAGATTATTATTCGAGCACTTGCTTAATTATGCTTATGTGGTGAATGTTTAATTATACGTAAAGGTGTTCCGTATCCGTTACGATACGCCCGTAAAGGCCAATACGTATACGTAACGGCCATGACCGGGTGAAAAAGGGCAATTAGTTTTTTTGAGACCGTATCAGCCGTTATGGTAGTCGTAAAGGCCGTTACAGGGCATAACGACCATTACTCTAGTAACAGTCGAAAAACTATCACTTTTTTTTCTATTTAAATTCTTTTTCTCCTCTTTTTCACTTTTCTCATTCCAAAAACTCTCCTATATCATTTTACAACAAATTTCATCTACTCTTACTATAGCTTTTAAGATTAAAACTATGAATTGAAGTGATTTGAGCAAATAGAATCTCCGAGGGCCTTTTTTTCAAAAAATTTAAAATGCAATATTTATGCCTTTTTTTTTTTTTTTTTTTTTTTTTTTTTTTTTTAATTTCTAGTTCTAATGCTTGATTGTGATGTGTAAACATTAGAAAAAAAATCATACTAAACAATTCACTAGACAGCCCAATACAACACTCCTGTAAAGGTCGAAAAACTATCACTTTTTTTTTCTTTTTTTTTTTTTTCTATTTAAATTCATTTTTCTCCTCTTTTTCACTTTTCCCATTCCAAAAACTCTCCTATATCATTTTACAACAAATTTCGCCCACTCTTACTACAGCTTTTAAGATTAAAACTGTGAATTGAAGTGATTTGAGCGAATAAAATCTCCAACGGCCTTTTTTTCAAAAAATTGAAAACGCAATTTTTATGCTCTTTTCTGATTTCTAGTTCTAATGCTTGATTGTGATGTGTAAACATTAGAGACATAATCATACTAAACAATTCACTAGACAGCCCGATACAACACTCTCACCAGATAGTGGACCGTTACAGTACCATCAACATGTTCAAAACAAAAAATAAATACATATTTGAAATATTTACATTATTCTTGATTTTCAAAATATTTTTTTAGAATTTTTCGGGCAAAAGAAAATTTTCAACCGTTACGAGGGTCGTAACGGTCGTTACACCCCCGTATCAGCCGTTATGGCCAATACCCGTATCGATAATGGTGGTGAACGTTACAGCCACCGTTACCGATATGGAATACCTTGATACGTATGCATAATTAGATGAATGCTAGGTGTTGATTGTTAGCACATCCCACACACACATGTACACTATCATATTGATAGAATATCATGGCGTAGGGAAACAAAACCACTATACATGCTTGAGTAGGACTGGTTTATGCTAGATCAAGGATATCCTCATATCCCCAAGTCCTCCATTTTTACTGTTTACGTGATTTTATGCTAAGGGGCATGATCTTGACGGAATGATTTCATAGCTGTGTTGAGATTTGCTTAATCAACGTGCTTGATAACAGTTAGTTAATTAATTTTATTATTTGAATCTCTTCAACCTGATTATACATGCATCTATGGTTAGGCCATCACATGTCCTTGCATCAAACTCACTCCTAACCGGCCGAATTCTTGGTGTCCATTGCACATGACCAAATCATCAAAGTCTACTTTCCCTGATCTTATTACATATTGGTGCTACTCCTAGTTCCCTCGAATGCATTCACTTTTTGTTCTATCCTTGTCTTGCCACTCATCCATCCCAACATCCGCATTTCAACCACATCATCCCATGAACATTTTGTTCCTTCACTGTCCAACATTCTGTCCCATAAAGCATGGCTGGTCTTATAGCCATCCTATACAATTTCCCTTTTAGTTTGAGTAGTATACTCAATATGGACCATAAATTTACTAACCTAGGCTCATACAAGCAAACTGATTTCAAAGGAATAAGCAATCAAATAGAAGGCCAAATAATGTCCGCATCCCACCCTGTGAGAAAACACTTTCCTTTGTAAATTGCTTCCTTTGGTTTTACAATCTCAATGTGGACCATCCATTTCCCAAATCACTAATCAAATGGTTATGTCATCCGATCAAAAGATGATCAATCAACGGTGGGCCCATAGGATAGACAGACTTTAGTATACTCAATGTGGACTATACATTTCCTATCCCACTAATCTGGTGGTTAGGCTCATACGATCAAAGTGATTTCAGACGAATAAGCAATCAAAGTGGGCCCCACATGTTGGACAGTCCACAACAATGCTTAGACCTCTCTAGTATACTCAATGTATATTGTCCATTTCACCAAACCACTAATTGAATAGTTAGGATTATCCGATAAAAGAGATTTAAAAGGGATGGACAATCAAAGGTGGGCCCCACATGATGGACAATTCACATCAAAGCTTAGACCTCTTTACTCTTGTATACACAATCTGGACCGTCCATTTCCAAAGCACTAATCTGATGGTTAGGCTAATCCAATAAGAGTGATTTGAGCGGGACATACATCATAACGAACTAAGGTAGCACGAGCATTGTTGTTCAACATGAAGGTTCCCAAAATGTTCCTGAGTAATGTTGTCCTAACAACGTGTTAATTAAGCAATTGTATGCCACGATCTGTTCTGAACAGTCGTACCCTTTATTCCATCTTATGTCCCAACATTTCTATGTTCTCCATTCCTCCTAAGGTGTTCAGTTGTGTGTGTTTTGTATATCAAATGGATCACTCTCTTAAAAATTTGAACCCAAAGCTATTAAATATATCATTCTTGGATACTCTTGTACAAGGATACAAGTACTACAAGCCGTCCTCATGAAAACGCTATGTCTCGACTGATGTTACCTTCTTTGAGTGTATGCTTTTTTTCTCTTGGGGATACGGAAACAATATTGATATCGCTGATAACCATAAATGCGAGAAAACACGGGAACAACGGTAGAATTTTCAATAAAACTTCAAGAGATGCTAAAATACACATATTTGCATATTTAGGAAAAAAAATTTTGCAAAAACAATGAATACACAATAAGTTTCCATTTAATGGGGGGTTAAAAGCATGTGTGTCGTTGTAAGAACCATTTCCAGGCTTTGTTAACCATCACATCCATCCAACCTTCCACCTAAACATCCATCAATATTGCAGAATATTGACAACTCATAATATTTTGCAAAGAAATCATCAACAATAGGAAAGGAAACAAAAGATTGTGGTCTTGATATCGCACGTGTTGCGTTAATGATAATATTGAGATATTATCAATATTAGCAACAACAAGTTGAAAACTGCATACAACAATGCACTCATAAAAAATTTTGAAATAGAATTTTTTTTTTTAATAAACAAACTTTTTGCAATATCACTACATTGGCGATATTATTGAAATATCGCTGATGCACTTGTGATACAAGCGTCACCTAGAATTTACACAGTTAGAAATATTGGCGATACATAGGCGATATCGATACATTAGTAATACAAGCGACGCCTGGAATTTACACAATTGAAAATATTGGTGATATCAATTCGTAGGCGGTACTTAGCAATACATTGTTGATGCACGGAATTTCTAATACTACCGATGTTATTGGTATCGCCAAGCTGGAGATAATGATACTATCGGAGATATTTCGATAATATCATAGATAATTCAAACAATGATGTTTCTCAAGTCAATTTATGGTCCAAAACGGTCCTCTTGAGCATAGTTCGACAAGTTCAATAAAGTGATGTGTGACATAGCATGAGATGGAGTTAGGCTGATCACTCAATTTTTGTGAAGCATAGTCAAGTAAGCATCATTGTCACATGCGGCAATAGTGCAAGCAATGTTGTCGAATCGCATAAGCGATCATGTGCAATCGCATATGCCTATGCGCATGTGCGACTGCATATGCCTATGCGCATATGCGATCGCATATTTATTTATTTTTTAATAATTTAAAAAAAAATAAAAATTATATATGGGGAAATTTTTTAAAAAAATGTAATATATATATATAAAATAAAAGAAATTAAGGAAAACTTTCTTAAGTTATAATAGATAACTAATTTTACATATTTAAAATACATTTGAGAGAAATAAAATCAAATAAACAATGAAGTAAACATCAAGTGCTTGAATCTTAATTTTCCAACTTCCAAGAGAGGGAATGTGGGAGAGAGATTAAGACCACTTGTAAGTAGGAAATGTGAGAGAGAGAGAGAGAGAGAGAGAGAGAGAGAGAGAGAGAGAGAGAGAGAGAGGAGAGATTAAGACCACTTGGAACAAAGAAATGTAAGAGAAGAAGAGAGTAAGAGAGTTTTGGAGTGAAAATATTGCAAATGGAAAACGTTTGGAAGCCTTTTTAAAGGCAAAAAGTTATTTTTTACAAAAATAAAAAATAAAAAATTATGTGCCAACCGTTGGCCAATATGCAATCGCATATGCTGTATGCGATCACATACATCGCATATGCGATCGCATATTTTCTCCTATGCCACATATGTGATCGCATATGTGTCAGATCGCATATGCCATGATCGCATATGCGATCTACATATGGATATGCGCATATGCAATCGCATATGCGGTCGCACATGACAACAATGAGTGCAAGCATTGAAAATGTTAAAAGCATTTCTTTAATAGCACTTCTATATGAAGGACTTTGATCAACTCTGGTATTTCGTAGGTATTGAAGTAGCTAGATCCAAGGTGGGTATTAATTTCTCACAACAAAGTATGTGATGGTGTTACTACCGGAGACTACTCGTCAAGGTTCCATGCATGTTGAAACACCTATGGGTCCAATTTCAAGCTGAGTGTAGATTAAGGATAATTGATTAATGGTTCAAGAAGATACTATCGTCTTGTCGGCAAATTGATTTATTTAACAATCACTTGACTAGATATCACCTTGCTTGTGAATGTAGTTAGTTAGTTTATGCAGGCTCCTCGTGTTCCTCGTATGAAAGCCATATCGCGCATCCTCAAATATCTTAAAGGGGCTCATGACCATGGGATTCTTCACAAGAACAATGGTCATCTTAGAATTGAGGGATATTCTGATACTTCTGACAAGCAATCTACCACTGACTAGTATAACTTTGTTGGAGAAAACTTGGTTACTTGGAGTAGCAACAGGTAGAGTGTGCTAGCACATTCAAGTGTAGAATCAAAGTACAAGGAAATGGCACATACCACTTGAACTTTTGTCATTCAAGACATTGATAAATATGTTGGGATTTGAAGTTAAGGGTCCAGTCAAGCTTCATTGCGACAATCAAGCTGCACCATATTTTGCTAACAGTCCAGTTTATCATGAGAGGGAAATTGTTTCTTGGTCATGTTGGTATAATGAATATCGAGATCAAATGATGGTTTTGGTTGTTTCTTTGTTACTGGTTTTAATTTCAACTTCTTTTATAGAATTTGAAAGTAAGGTTTCATGCCCCCCACTGTTAAGGTGTAATTATTTTCCTTTCAATTAATTATATTAGAGGTGGCACTGCGGTGCCACCTTTCACAAAAGAAAGGGTACAGCCAGTATAAACGCCAACTCATGAGCCCAGCTACACACATCAGGTGGATCCCAATTAAAAGATTCTACTTAAAAGGTTAGGTTATTCAACTGAACAAGGGGGCCAAGGTTTATGACATAAATGGGTGGCTAAAAAAATGGCCAATATTTTCTAAGCCATCTAATTTTTACCCATGTGATGAGTAGATGGCCTGATTTTCAGAACAGGCATCTTCATTGTCAGACCCACCTAATGGACAGCTTGGATCCCCCATTTACCATTTGGTACAGGTGGTGGCATGTAGATGGGCTGCCTCATACATGTGCTTGTGATTAGAAAACATCTACAGTTAGTTACAGATGACTGACAGAACAAATGTAAAGAAGGGATATATACCCTTTTATACTTCTGGAGGGAGGGAGTGTTTAAAGGAGGGCCAGCAAAAGGAATAGATAAGTTTGTGTCTAGGAACTTTTCAGATAAGAGGCCACCCATCACAGTTCCATACCTGCAATCAAAAGTCTATCTGGTCATGAAAGAAGTATATAAACATATGCAAAGATAAATTGTCAAAGCATTAAACTTCTTTTAGATTCGATGAGGGCTGGAGTGCCACTAGGCTCAGAACTTAATCGAATCTTCAATACACTTTTCAAGTTTAAAAGGCACATGCCCATTTGATTTTTTGAGACTTTAGGTAGTCAATGGGGTTTCTATGGTTCACTCCTGACAGTTTGATGCTCACCCGGGTTTCGTTTTTGAGGTACTCACAAAAGTTCTCAATAGAGTTTCTTGTGGTCTTAAAGAAACCGTAACAAAACATGAGAGAGTATCTAGTGCTAAGGTTTGCTAATCCTACATCTGTGCATAACCCATCTAATGCGGCACATGGATGCAAGCTCTAACCCATCCATCAGATGGGTCCCACCTAGGGGTGGCAATGGGCCAGGCAGCCCAGCCTATAGAGCCATGGCATGGGCCCATAAACATGGCCGGAGGGCTGGGCAGGCTGGACCCGGACATGAAATCTAGGCCAGCCTGGCCTGTTGCCACTCCCAGTCCCACCATGTACATGCCCTGCCAAAAAAAAAAATCAGTACAGCATACTCATCAAGTGGGTCAAATGATACAAATGAATGGACACCTTAGAAAACTCATGCATTTTTTCATTAGTTGTCCATTTGTATAATAAACGGTTGCCCACATGATGATCAAAATGGCCTGATCCTTGGGCAGGACACCTATATCTTGCATCCATGTGACATTGATGTGTGTAGATGGGCTGCCTTATACATGAAATGCAGGATTAGCAGATCTCTTCCAGTGCTAAACACAAATACCTAAGTTATCAAGAGCTCACTTTCCATAAAAGTGCTAGACAAGCAAGTCTGGACCATTCATACAGTTGGCCTTCCAGTAATTATGGGAACCTCAGTCAGGTGAGCCTCACCACTGGTTGGATGTTTTTTTAGGATTAAAGTTGTGCAACTAGATAAAAGTTCAACAAAATGTCAATATTCAACTTTAGAAGTCTTCACACTTCTGTTAGGATCTTCTCGCCAACATGGTTGTTGGCAATATGGCGCATCCAATTAGGACCAAACAGATAAACGACTTAAATCCCATACATTTGCAGACATGTACCACGGTTGAGTGCTTGAAACTAAGAGTATAGCATTTAGCCCTAAATTCTACTCCGTAAAATGTGTGTGAATATGCATGGGTGTATGCAGAGAGAGAGAGAGAGAGAGAGGAGAGAGAGAGAGAGAGAGAGAGAGAGAGAGAGACGTTATGAGTTTGACTCCTGTAAGCTGACAAAGTTCTGCCATTCTCTGTTGAGGACGCATGTCAACAATAGAGTGTTGTACCTAACAATGCACCAAACTGGTTTGATTAGTGTATGAATATTTCATACTATAACAAACACCGGTAAATCTCAGGAAGAACAGAAAGCATTTTAGTTAGTTACCTGATTGCTGACAATTGGGATCCCATTTTCCAGGATTATTTGTAACCTTTCCGTATCAAAATTTGTCAAAGCCAATGTTTTGATTTTACCTGCATCCCTTTCACCAGAGTAATCAAAGCTTTATCAAAGATGTGGAGAACATGGATTTCATCACAAGTTTTTATAAGAAACCATGATTTATCTAAGAAGCTTCAAAAGCCCACAGCAAGAACACCGCATGGAACAAACAAACCTTCTTCTTTTAGATCTGTAAGGTGTTTTAGCGCATCCAGGTAGCCAGGATTGGAGTAATCCCACCTATTGACAAAGAAACAACAAATAAATGTTAAGATTTCTAAAATTGAGTAGGCAGGCAGTGGAATGAGTGCTCCAACATCTTCGCAGATATCAAAGTTCGAAAATCAAGCTGGTTAGTGGGGTTCTCCAAGAAAGCATGTTGCATTTTGTGTGGAGGCAGGCAGAAAATTGAATTTGCATTAAGAAGGCTGATGTTTTCCCACTTTCAACACCCTGGAACATGCTTTTGGAAAGGAACCCAAAGTACAGATGATCATAACAACCATAGTCTCAAGCGAGCATATCTTGTTTTTTATTCCTTTTTTTTTTTTTAATAGCAAAAGGTCATGATCATGCTTTCTTTTCTTGAATACTTGACCTGAGGTTCAAGCAGTGTTCCATAGTTATGTTAATGGTAATTCGCTGTATATTATCTATATCGTGGGGTCGGAGATACCAAAACCCCAAGTACTATACAAAATTCCAAATATCAATATTATCAGTGATATTTGGTGATAGCAATGATATTTTGGTCTCTGGACAGTATAAAACTTCCTTGGTATTGACAATAATAGCAACAATATCACTAATAACAGGGATACGCCTGTAAAACGCCAGAAATTCACGAGAAAATGGAAGTATCCCAAAAATTGAAAAAAAAAGAAAAAAAAAAAAAAAAAACATTGTTTTTTACGATTTTTTTCCTTAAATGATTTCAACCACTCCTGGTTTGTGTTGAACCAAAGTTTAAATTTGGGGAGAAATCTCCACTCAAGACGAAACCAAAACCCAAAGGTAACAAATAATCAATAGGAATTTTATTTATTTCAAATGTTAGCATCGACTGCAATGTCCATGCAAAATTCTCGTGTATTAACATGGATTTGAGGCGAATAAATCAACATTTAAGTGGGTGAATTGAGGAAATCCTAATTTCCTCCATTTCTACCCGTCAAATTGAGAATGAATGTTTTATTACTTGCATCATATGGTATTTGAATAATATGAACTCATTTTGGATATAATTGCACTGCTTTTTCTCCAACAGCACATGGTCCCTATAAAATGAAATCTTATTATGTATAGTTTTTTTTTTTTTTTTTATTCCTAAATATGTAAACATGGGTCTTTTAACATCACCTGAAGTTTCACTGAACAATTCCACCTTTTCCTAATGTTTCCCTCAATCAGCGATATTTTTCCAACACGACAGTATCAGCGATATTGATACATGTTTTCATCCCTCTAGTCATCGATACATATAACAAAAGCAATACTCTGAAACTGGGTTCAAGTGACATGTGCACCTTAAGTTTTCATCAGCTAGTAGCATGCAACGTATGCATTCCTGCTGGTAGCCGCTTCTTTTTTCGTGTATTCATTTATGATGATGCACTTTAAATCAATGATCTCAGGGTATGTGATTATAACTAGATTTCTCACTTCTTCCTTGGCCTTATTAAATTGTCCACTTGGCATCTTTGCTGATCATGAAGCATCAGCTGCTCTCATCCTATGATTCCCATTTAAACAAACATTTTCCTCTGGTTAAATTTATCAAGGCCTATGTAATTAGTCCATCCAAAGTGAGTTCACTATGATAATCAGGGCCTCCGTAACCCCACTAATTCATGCACTTGTAAGTTTACTTTTGACACTTCATTCCTTTTGGTGTCTTCATGACCGATTCATTGTGTGGTAGAAAAATGAGTTCGCCATAGTCTTGAAATGTCATGCTCAAACTAGTGCTCTGTGTATCAGCGATACAACCGATAATATCAGCTGATATTATCTGTATCCCACACTACCTATACAAAACATAGGAGGAAAAAAAAAAAAAAAACTTCACAAAATATCAAGGTCATTATCAACAATATAGGCTGATATGTGGGATATCTCACCATATCGAAAATTTCACGAGATGTCAGCAAGTCCCATTTAATATAAATGCACTATAGCATCACATGCAATAATTATTGAATGTAATGACAATAACACTGAAATTCTTGTGAAAATTAGAAATTCTGAAAATTTGAAAAAACTTTAGTCTTCATTTTTTTAAGAAATTTTCTTGGGAGAATCTCTTCATAAGGTTGTTTTAACAACTCCTCTTGGGATGTTTGACATCAAACACGATTTTGATAGAGAAATTGCAATTTGAGAGGCATCAAGCTACAAACACCGCCAGTAGGAGCATCGATTATTGTTACACTACAAACTCAGTATCCACCAATGTTCATACCAATTAAATTTGGTGAAATGAGTACCATAGATATGTCAAAGAGTACACGGCCTGGATCATCAGCTCATGAGCTGGCATATTACTGCAGAAACATGGAGCAGCAACATTATAGCCACCTTGGTGAGGACAGACATGACAACTTTGAGCCACCTCATACTCCATTCAGGTCTAAGGCCAACATATATGTTTGGTTCTCTTTAGTTTCTCCTTGTATTATTTGCCTTTTATTACTTTTATGTCATGATATTTTAATGATATGAACCCATTTTCATATCATTGCAACAGTTGCAGTTGACAATGCATGGTTTTTCCTAAACAATGGAAAACTACTATGCATTTTTTTAATCTTTTGAATCCTAAGTGTGCAATAGGGAGAAGTCTTAGATGATGATGATGATGTCCTAAGTGTGCAATCCAAGGTATTCCATAATGGTGGCCGTAACAGCAATAACCATTATTGGTACCGTACGGCCATTATGGTTTCTCGAAAAAAAAAAAAAAAAGGAAGAAGAAGAAGACAGAAAAAAACCAAAAAGAAAACCTATATTGGCCCTGTAACGGACTGTTACAGGGTCGTTATGGGGCATTTTTTCCCATAACATCGTTACGATCCCATAGCACATAATAGTTGCCATTACCATTACATGACAGCCGTTATGGCACACCATGGTGCAATCATGTGTCTTTTAATATCTCTTGAAGTTACAATGAAAAATTCCACCACTTTCCTAATGTTTCTCCAATCTTTCCCTCTAACAGCAATATATTTCCTGGTCTCTGTAATATCATGGACAGTATCGATACATGTTTTGGTATCCCAAGGGTGTGATACATATCATAAAAAATTGCTCTAACCAAGCTTGGTTCACAATATTAAAAAAATAAAAATTCTTTTGGTTGCTTCATTTGTGTGATTCACCCACATCGTGCCATCTCAACCATAGAAATGAGCAAACACCACAAACATACAAAATATGGGTACATTGCACACATGAATCACAAAAAAAAAGGGATATGGTATTTACTTTAATAGATGCCAATTGAAATATGACACCACAAATAGGTGCATGTGTTCCTTAAATGTAATTTCTAATTGATAAGACTATGTAGGTGGTCGCGGTTCCCAAGCCAAACTGAATGTGTTAGCATCAAATCATGGGTGAAATAATGACGCGTGTTTGGATCTTTATGTTCTTATTACAACCATGGTTTGGGAAAAGAATGGAAAAACAACTAGCAGCTTGATGCAGATTATTGCTTTTATCACTAAAGCCTAACACCATGCACACAAGATTTACCTGCAAGCACCAACTGCAATTTGGAAGTACACCCAAATGTTAACTAAACAACACCAATTAGATTCTCAAATTCTGATGACGCCATCCTATCTCATTTCTTACCCACACATTCTGCAACATAGATTTCAACATTTCATTCTTAAACATTTAATTACAGATGACACACAAAGGAATGAAAAGAGTACCAATGAAATTGGAGCATGTCCAAGCAAGCAACATCCATCCTCTTTCGTGAAACATTGATGCTTTCCTTGACATAACTACTCGTCATTTTAACCGGAGGTGGCACCCACTTTGTCAGACTGCATTACATAATATATAGGTGAGATGGAACAAAGTCCGGTTCAACCAGAAAGAATGAAAGCAAAAGCTGAAATGTAAAGATAATACAGCTGAAATGTAAAGATAATAATTTAAACGAACAATCCAGTGCACACTCAGAGACCTTGTTCACTAACACAAAAGGAAAGAAAAAAGGTCCAGACACAAATCCAACCACTACAAGACTTGCTTCTAGTGAGGCCTAAACATAACACATGATATGATACTAAACATATTATGGGTTCTGCAGCTTTAATACAATCATTGAATCCTCTTTAACAAGATCATCAATTCCAAATTCAGTAGATGCCTTGGGCACTCAACTCGGATGTCGGATCAAATTATTTTAACAGCAGTAATACTTGAGTGAAAGCTTCCAAGATGATGTCATCACCAGTTTCATAACAGATTTACATTTAGAGTGGGCTTTTGGTTTACCCAAAATCCTAGTAGCCTTGATGCTAGTATTTGGACAGACGAATCCCCCTTCTCTGTTACCATTTGTGAGAACTTTTATTCAATAAACAGCATAAATACCTGAGGGAAAGCTTCAAACATGAGGCCATTGTCAGTTTCATAACAGATTTACATCTAGAATGGACCTCAGATCTGAAAAGGAAATGAAACAGCTCCAAAGAATTCCAAAGTATCAGTCTCCTTCATAACCCGTGTATGGACTGTTTACATATACGTAATGCGCAGGGTTATTTATGAAATTTTCTGGCAAGCATACCTCTTGGGTCCATAGTCCATCCAGTTGTCTTTCTGTTGCCCTTCCATGGATGGTTGTGGAAGTCCATTTATAGTGATTTGATTGACTTGGACTCTTCTATTTTCGTTCCTCCGCATAATCACAAGTTGACACAAGGAATTCAGATCTAGAAAGAAAACTGAACAGCTGTCGAAGGTTCCAACCTGCCAAAGACTCCGCAAACGCCTGGGTACAGACTGTTTGCATATCCATACTCAAACTCAGGGGTATTTATGACATTTTGCGTCAACCGTATGGAGTTGTTGAGCCCACAGTCCATCCAATTGGTTTTTATTGGCCTTTCAATCATACGTGGGATCAAGTGGAGCCCATTTCCTCTCCTTTGTGGGCTGAAACTCACATGCATCTATTTCCCTCAGCCTGGAAGAACTCAGCCCTTAATTGTGTACTCTTCATATAACTCCAGGTGGATGCACTAGAAGTCCTGAGGTGGGAGTGACACCTGCTTAGAAGGATCGTGCAACTAGGCATCCTTGATTGCCTCATTGAGTTGTCGAGTACCTCAAGGTCATTATGTATGTTCTTATGCGTTCTCATCCTCATAGTTTCCAAAATAGGCAATGAAAGACTCCTCTTTGAATATAGGGTTGATCTTTAGTCTGAGTGGAAGTTCTATAAGATCTACATTGCCACCTGACTGCTTCAAGACAGTAAGGATCCACATTTCACAAGTGCAATTTGTTGTGGAAAGCCCATCAAAACCGCTCCAGTTTGAAAGATATCATAAGTTCATAACCTATCACTTTCTTTGAACTACACCGAACAGCATCGAATGTCTACATGGCCATTATAGTCTCACCGTTAAGGTCTACTTTCCACCTCACTTCTTCATGTATCCCCCTGATATGTTGTCACAAACCCTTAGCATATTGTCTTCATCTGGTGGAAATAGTTGGTGCCAAATCAATAGGCTAACAAGGCCCAATATCATACGCAATTTCGAATGGAGAAAGCCCTGTAGTACAGTTCATGGAACTTTTATAAACTCATGGAAAAACAACATCCCAAGTACTAATAAGATCACCCACTAAATATCATAGAAGTTTTCAAAGACCATAGTTGACTACGTCTATCTAGCCACTATTCAAAGGATGATAAGTGCTTGAGAATTTAAGCTTGGTTCCCATCTTTAGCCTGAAGTGTCTTCCAAAAGTAGCTAGTGAACTAAATGTCCCGACAAGATACAATGATATCGGGTGTCCATACAGACAAACAACCTACTTGAAGAAGACAATGGTGATGCATTACGCCCAATTGCTTCTTGCAAGGGATGAAATGGGCAATCTTAAAAAATAGGTCAACCACAACATAGCATCATAACCATGTCATGTCTTATGTAATCTTGAGACAATCCATGCTGACATTTTCCTGTGGAGTGTTTGGCACTGGCGGTAGGGCGTATAGTCTAGTATTCTATTCGTCCTTTTCCCAGTTGATAAGCGCGACATTGCAGAATAATAGTCCCAACATCTTTCTTCAAGCCTGGCAAATAATAACAATCTTCGACCAAGGCAGTCATCTTATCCAACCTGGAATAACCAACCATGACCACCACAGTGGAGCTCACTCACAAGGAGTTCTAACAAGTACGCTCTTAGGAAGACATAATTTTGTGTCACACAACAAATATCCATTGTGAACAATAGCATGGATACCGAACATTGGATCTCTCAGACAATGTTGCATACATTTTGCCAAAAACTCCTTTAGTGGTGTTAATCCCTCTACTTTTTCAAACCTGACAACAAAAGCTGCGAGTGATGACTTTTCAGGCTAAGAAAATTCACCACTTATTTTCTACACCCACTCAACATTTAAGGTAAACATGAACTCCTGAATATGCACACTCCAATTAGTGCATCATGCATTCAATTTCTTTTGAAGTGCAAATAACACAACACCTCATAGTCAGATTACTGCACAAACTCCCAGTGAATCATAAAATGTCAACAATGTGGATCAGTGGATGGCGTAGAACTCAAAAGTCGTAAGTGGAATACCTCTTACAAGAATTATTGAGTTTCTCACTAAAGAATGTAACAAGTTGTCCTTTTGACTAAGAACACCATCAATGCCCCACATGGGGATGCAACCAAGTTGCAAGGCTGAATCTAGAACTTGTTGATATGGGGCAAAATCTCTATAACAACATTCACATGAAGAAGGATAACAAAAAGATAGAGGCCCCCTTCTGCTCCTATTTGAAAGAGATCAGTTTCAGAGCTTTTATAATACCGGGGCATTTTCACATCGGGCTCGAGTGGGGTGGCCTGTGGATGTAGGGGCACACTCGGGGTGGGCGGCGCATGTGAGGCGGACCCCACCCATGTGAGGTGGGTGGCTCGTGTGAGGCAAAACCCATGTGATGTGGGGCCCACGAGGAGGGTTCAACCGAGGACCTAAACCATAGGATGTGGGGCATGAGCTATGAGATAAATGGATTGATTCTCCACGCTCTATCAATACGAGCTTTTAGAGCAAGTGGTTAGTTGTCTTGCGTCAAAGTGGTATCAAAGCAGGAGGTCTCGTGTTCAAGACTCCTCACCGAGGGTGATTAATGCAGGAGCATTTTCACACTGAGCTCGAGTGGGGTGGCCTGTGGATGCAGGGGCACACTTGGGGTAGGTGACCCGTGTGAGGTGGGCCCCACTTGTGTGAGATGAGCGGCTCGTGTGAGGCGGAACCCATGTGATGTGGGACCCATGATGAGGGTTCGGCCAAGGACCTAACCAATGGAGTGTTTGTCAGTGGTGTCTCTAGCACCAAGGGCCTAGCTGATGATTCGAAGTGGCTTCAGGAGGGCTAAGGAGATGAGGATCGGCGAGTCGCAAGATTTGCCCTCCTTAGAGCCAATTTTTCTTGGTCTGGCTAGGCCGAGAAGATTCGACAATCACCAGTGCCTTCCCTTTGTTGTCCTTGGGCAAATTATCGAGTATTGAACTTACAAGGGCAACCAAGGTATCCTTCAATCTCTTAGACAAGAAACCCTAGAAATGACAATGAATGGGAATGTGGCAAATGAATGTTAAGATTATAGGCTTTCTATTTTGGAAGCATGAACCGTTGATGATTCACACTACGATTTGATGTAAATGAGAGAACAATGTGAAGGAACAAGGAAATCTTGGAAGACAAGGGAGACGAGATACCCACCGACCAATGCGAGATGAAATTCGAGTGCGGGTGATGGGGACATCATGCGCACGCCCCCCACCCTACGCACGTATTCGAGGAAGAGGCGGGCCCTTCAATCTAGATCGACGACTACATCTTTGGAGGGCCTCACAGTTAGGGGCTGCACTATGGCGCTTTGGAGTGGACCCGATCATCATATAGATTCTACCATCGAATCTCATAATCGTGGCCCACTACCTTAAATGATCTAGGATTTTGAGTTTTGACTATTATCGTTATTAGAAACATCATGAACGGCTTTGATTGCTTAGATTAGTTATTATTTTATTTACTTCAGCTTTAAGTATTAATGTGCGCATATGGTGCAAGGGTAAAATTGTCTTTTGGGGTTTAGGGTTTTCTTATAAATAAGCAACCCCATGTAGGTATTCTCAATGAAGTTAATGAATAAAAATTCTGCGTTTTTTCTTCTTCTTTATCTCTTTGGGTTGAAGAATTGAATTGGTTCCCTTCCTCAAAGGGCTAACTACCGTGGTGCGAAGCCACAACCATGCCAAATCATCCCCACTACATTATGCCCCACATCTATCATCCTCTACATCCCTTCCACCTTCAGATTCACCCTCTTTCGTATCCAAGTTCTATCCTATAACAGCGTACAAACAGATTTTCAGGTTCTGGCCCATCTGAGGGGCTGAAACTTCAGCAGATCACCATGCACAAACCATGCATCGGATTGACACGAAATTTGGCATGGAGGCAATCCTACCCTGGCCAATTGATGGGGACATCTCGCGCACATGCGCACACACCACCACCCCTACGCACGTACGTACGCAGAAGGAGGATCCCATCATCGATCTGGCTCGATGACGACGTTCAGGGAGGGCCCCCTAGTTAGAAGACAAATTTTGGTTCAGAAAAGTTGGCCCGATAGTCAAGAAAAGCCCATCATGGGATCTCATGATCGTGGCCCACTCGTCGAATTGATTTCATTTTTTAGATTTTGCTTATTGTTATTATTTAGAACATTATGAACGCTTTAGATTTCTGTGTTTGGTTTTTATTTTAATTTACTTCATCGCCAAGTAATAGATTGCGCACATGGTGCGAGTTTTTGGGGTATAGGGTTTTCCTATAAATAGGCACCCCTTGTAATTTTTTTGATTCATTGAAGATTAATAAAAATTCTGCGTTTTCCTACTCTCTGAGTTGTGAAGCCTAATTGGGTGCGAAGCCCTCCCTTCATCGAAGGGTTAACTACCGTGGTGCGAAGCCACATCTATCCCGATTCGCCCCCATCCATCGCCATCTCTACTACCCATCTTCTATCATCTCTTCTTCTCATCTCACCCCATCATCTACACTTTGAATCAATCATCTATTGCAACAATTCTCCTCCATACATAAGAATTTCAGAATCTGGCCCTACAGGAGGGCTGAAACTTCGGCGGAGTACCACGCACAAACCGTACATTGGATCGAGCTGAGATTTGGGGGTTTTGGAGTCCATCCCTGGTCGACCAGGGCCAAGGTGGCCTTTTTCTTAATAATGGGCCTCACACACGTGCGGCCGGGATCATACGCACGTACGTCTGGGCCATTGTTGTTGTCCACACGCAGGATCGTCTTTTGGCTCAGGTTTTTATCCTCTTTTATCCTCTCATAGCCGTTTTTCATTAAACCTAGCCCTAGATTACGTTTTCCCTAAGTTATATGCCCATTTTCTTACCCTAGGGTTCCTTGATTTGAAATTGGTGAATCCCTTGGATTAGGGACTGATTACTATGCATGTGTGGATGATTATTTCTTATCTTTGAGTATCGTTTGGTTCATAATTTTTATTGATCCAACCCTATCATGTGTAGGCCTGAACCCACATAGATTCTCCTTTAATTGAATGTTTGGATTTTCATGTGGGATGTGGAATTTGTGTAATTGTTTCTGAATTGGTATGATCTAAGCCTGAAATCTTGCATATCATATTTAAATTTCCATGTCCTGCATCAAATTTGGTATCAGAGCCTAGGGTTCTTGTAGGGGAATTCATTACATGTTTAGGGTTTGGTTGTTTATGTCCATTACACATCAATTCTCATCATGTATGGCTGTTTAGAAGTCCATAAACCCTGACATAAGTTGCTGAAATTTTTTGTTATCCCCTTATTTGAATTATTTTATAAATTAACTTAGCTTTCTATTTCTAGGTTTAGAAACTTTCCTTTTCTGTTTTTAGAAACCAATTTTTTAAAAACTTTCTTAATCTATTTTTAGAAACTAGTTTCTTTTCCTTTTTCTTTTTTAGAAACTAGTTTACTTTCTTTTTTTTTAAAAAAAAAAAACTAATTTACTTTCTATTTTTAGATACTTTCCTTTTTCGTTTTTAGAAACTAGGTTGCTTTTCTTTAGAAACTTTCCTAATTTGTTTTTTTTTAGAAACTTTCCTATTTTTTTTTTATAGAAACTTTCCTAATTTGTTTTTTTAGAAGCTTTCCTAATTTGTTTTTCTTAGAAACTTTCCTTTTTCGTTTTTAAAAACTGGGTTGTTATTTAAAAAAAACTTTCCTAACTTGTTTTAAAAAAACTTTCCTTTTTCGTTTTTAGAAACTAGGTTGTTTAAATAATAAAAAAAACTTATATTTTGACAACTATATTGCTGAATTTTGGTTGGCACCCTACACTAGACATGGAACAACTGCTAGAGTCATTAAACAAGCTGTCCCAGCAGATTGAGTCTTGGGGTAAGCGCACGGAACAAAGCATAGATCAACGCCTTGACAAAGTAGAGGCCTCCCTCAGGACAAACCCCACCATTAAAGAAAATGTCCAATCTCGGGCAGGTGGACAGGAGGATAAACCAATGAATGAAGGTAGCCAAGGAATCAGCCATGGGTATGCACCCGTGCACCCACCCCAAGAGGGGCATCAAAACCACTATTTTGAGTGACACAACACGTACGGCCTTGTGGCTAGAGAGAGTGCCCCAGAGGCTAGTATAGAGTTACCCACTGAGGTCATTCCGGTAGTAGATGAGTTTCGTGATGTCTTTCCTGATGATCTACCGGATGAGTCTCCCCCTAGGAGGGCTATAGAGCACACCAGAACATGGGACACCGTAATACCTACAGCCGAGTTTACGTTGAATAGTTCTGTCGATAGGTCCACAGGTCTAAGTCCTCGTGAAGTCATTACTGGTTATAAACCTAGGAAACCTATTAATCTTGTCCCTATGTCATTGTCCCATAGGCTGTCAGAGTTTGTAGAGTCTTTTGCACATCACATTCATTCATGGCATCAAGAAATCAGGCAGAAGATCATGACTAGTAATGAACATTACACATTTTCTGCAGACTAGAATAAACGTTTCAAAGGATTCAATATTGGGGACTCCGTGATGGTCCGCATCAGCCCCGAGCGGTACCCTCCGAGGGCCGTTCGTAAGTTACACGAGCGTAGCGCTGGACCCTTCAAAATTATAAAACGAAACGGTCTCAATGTTTATGATATAGATCTTCCACCTTCCATGAGAATTAGTTTCACATTCGATGTGGATGATCTAGTTACTTTTCAGGAGACCACTGATACTTTGTCCGGCCCTTCGCCCACCCATCATGATTCCCCATATCTATCCCTTAAATCATGGCCCCTTCCCGACCCATTTTCCCAGCCTCTACCTCCCATACCCACTCTTCCTGACTTTTCTTCCCAGCCTCTATCTCCCATACCTACCCTTCCCGGCCCATTTTCCCAGCCTCTACGTCCCATACCTATCCTTCCCGACCCATTTTCCCAGCCTCTACCTCCCGTACCCACTCTTCCTGACTTTTCTTCCCAGCCTCTACCTCTCATACCTACCCTTTCCGGCCCATTTCCCCAGCCTCTACATTCCATACTTACCCGTCCCGACCCATTTTCCCAGCCTCTACCTCCCATACCTACCCGTCCCAACCCATTTTCCCAGACTTTACCTCCCATACCTATTCTTCCTGACATTTTTTCTCAGCCTCTCCCTCCCATACTTAACCTTCACACATCCAGAGAGAAAATAGAGGATATCGTGGACCATCAGATAGTTTCAACGTCGGACGACAGGTTTCAGAAGTGCCTGGTCAAGTGGAAGTCACGCCCAGCTTCAGACAGCACGTGGCTCACTGCGGAGGAGCTTCGGAGACTTGATCTTGACGTCCTGGAGCGGTTCAGGAGTTTTATTTCACCAGTGGCGAAATCTTCGCAGCCGAAGAGAATTGATGGGGACATCTCGCGCACACGCGCATGCACACCACCACCCCTACGCACGTACGTACGCAGAAAGAGGATCCCATCATCGATCTGGCTCGATGACGACGTCCAGGGAGGGCCCCCTAGCTAGAAGACAAATTTTGGTTCAAAAAAGTGAGCCCGATAGTCAAGAAAAGCCCATCATGGGATCTCATGATCGTGGCCCACTCGTTGGATTGATTTCATTTTTTAGGTTTTGCTTATTGTTATTATTTAGAACATTGTGAACGCTTTAGATTTCTGTGTTTGGTTTTTATTTTAGTTTACTTTATCGCCAAGTAATAGGTTGCGCACATGGTGCGAGTTTTTGGGGTATAGGGTTTTCCTATAAATAGGCACCCCTTGTAGTTTTTTTTATTCATTGAAGATTAATAAAAATTCTACGTTTTCCTACTCTCTGAGTTGTGAAGCCTAATTGGGTGCGAAGTCATCCCTTCATCGAAGGGTTAACTACCGTGGTGCGAAGCCACATTTATCCCGATTCGCCCCCACCCATCGCCATCTCTACTACCCATCTTTTATCATCCCTTCTTCTCATCTCACCCCATCATCTACACTTTGAATCAATCATCTATTGTAGCAATTCTCCTCCATACATCAGAATTTCAGAATCTGGCCCTACAGGAGGGCTGAAACTTTGGCGGAGTACCACGCACAAACCGTACATCGGATCGAGCTGAGATTTGAGAGTTTTGGAGTCCATCCCTGGTCGACCAGGGCCAAGGTGGCCTTTTTCTGAATAGTGGGCCCCACACACGTGCGGCCGGGATCACACGCACGTCCGTCTGGGCCATTGTTTTTGTTCACACGCAAGATCGTCTTTCGGCTCAGGTTTTTATCCTCTTTTATCCTCTCATAGCCGTTTTTCATTAAACCTAGCCCTAGATTACGTTTTCCCTAAGTTATATGCCCCCTTTCTTACCCTAGGGTTCCTTGATTTGAAATTGGTGAATCCCTTGGATTAGGGACTGATTACTATGCATGTGTGGATGATTATTTCTTATCTTTGAGTATCGTTTGGTTCATAATTTTTATTGATCTAGCCCTATCATGTGTAGGCCTGAACCCACATAGATTCCCTTTAATTGAATGTTTGGATTTTCATGTGGGATGTGGAATTTGTGTAATTGTTTCTGAATTGGTATGATCTAAGCCTGAAATCTTGCATATCATATTTAAATTTCCATGTCCTGCATCACCAATCCTAGCCTAGGAGTCGGTTTCCGACTTTGTGGGCCCCACACACGTGCGACGAGTGGTCACGCACATGCGCCCAAGGCCAGCTGTTGTTCACACACTTGGCTCATCTCAGGTTCTATTTTTCCTCTATTTCCCTCCTCTTTAGACTTAAATCCAGATCCTTAACCCTAAAGAATCTCAAATCCTAATTATCCCCAAATTTGAGCCCTAGATTTTCCCCCGAATTGAAACTTGGTGAATCTCTCGAATTGGGGAACAATCCTTTGCAAGAATGGATGAATCTTACACTCCTTTGGGCTTGTTTGGTTTATAATTTTATTTGATCCAGCCCTAAACTTGTGTAGGCTTGGACCCCCATAGATTCCCCTTTTTGAATGTTTGACAGTATGTACGATGTGGAATTTTGTGACTGTTTAAATTGGTATAATCATGAGCTTGATTTCTTGCATTCCACAGTTAATTTCACGTCCTGCATCAGCAGGAGTTGTGGAGGAAGGATTTGATGCAAAGAGAACTTGATTTTGACACTGAAATCGAACACTCCTTCCTTCTACAGCAGCGCTGTGGAGACTCGAAGTAAGAAACCCCCAAAAAGAAGATTTGAAGTTGAACTGTCGCACGAGATTCATATCATTGTCCTAGCACTTCGATGTCATCGAAGTAAATCTTCGATGCCGTCATCGAAGTGTTCTTCGATGGCATCGTAGCTTTACTTCGATGGCATCAAGGTCCCATCGAAGCTTCCATCGAACAACAAAATTGGAAATTTTGTTTTCCAACTTTGAAAAGGACAAAATTTTGTTGTGAGGTGCAAGCAAATTTGAGAGTCCATGGTCCACAAATACACACTCACGTATACACACAAAAATTAAAAAATGAGGCTATGAATCCTCATAATTACCAATTAATTCACAAAAAGCGGATAGATACCTATGAAGCACATACCCTGATGGACTTTTGAAGATCTCCAAATCGATTTGTGTCCAGGGGTTTAGTTAATATATCAACTAATTTCCTTTCAGTAGGCACATAATCGAGCGAGATGATATGCTCCTTAACAAGCTCACGAATGAAATGGTGTCGGATATCTCTGTGTTTCGTCCTAGAATGTTGAACCGGATTTTTGGATATATTGATGGAACTAGTATTGTCAGAAAATAGTGTCATTGTAGTTTATTCAATTCTATAATCCATCAACATTTGTTTCATCCATAGAAACTGGGAGCAACAACTCCCTACTTCAATGCATTCGACTTCGGCGGTGGATAAGGAGATGGAGTTTTGCTTTTTTACTATACCAAGATACCAAGTAGTTTCCAATGTAAAAACACCCGCTGCTAGTCGATTTTCTATCATCCATATTTCCAGCCCAATCAGCATCTGAGTACCCAGCAATTGTGGTTAAGGTGTCAAATGGGTACCAGAGGCCAAAATATGTAGTCCCAGCCACATATCGAATGACTCTTTTCACAGCACTTATGTGTGACTCTTTATGATCAGCCTGAAATCAAGCACATGTGATGGGGACATCTCGCACACACTCACACCCCCCTTACGCATGTACGCAAGGAGGGCCCCACCTTCGATCTGGATCGATGACGACATCCATGAAGGGCTTCCAAGTTAAAGGACTGTGTTTTGGTTCCTTAGGGTGTACCCAATCATCATATGGTTCCCATCATTGGATCTCATGATCGTGGCCCACTACCCTAGGTGACCTAGGACTTTGAGTTTTGCTTATTACCGTTATTAGAAACATCATGAACGGTTTAGATTGCATTAATTAGTTGTTATTTTTTATTACTTCGTCTTTAAGTAATAGTATGTGCACATGGCGCGGCTTTTGGGGTATAGGTTTTACTTATAAATAGGCAGCCCTTTGTAGGGTTTTTTGGGATTGAAGATGATTAATAAAATTTTGTGTTTTCCTGCTTCTCTAATTCTCTGAGTTGTGGAAACCTAATTGGGTGCGAAACCCTCTCTTCTTCGAAGGGCTAACTACCGTGGTGCGAAGCCACACCCATCCCAAATCGCCCCCATCTCCTACCCTCCATATTCCTCTTCTCCTACAGCCATCCCCTCATCAAATCCCCCCACGTTTGCAGCTAATTTTTCTCCTACAACAGATTTTCAGAATCTGGCCCTGCAGGAGGGCTGAAACTTCGGCAAAGCACCGTGTTCAAACTGATCATCCGTTTGACCTAAAATTCGAAGGGAAGGTGGCCCATCCCTGGCCGACTAGGCCCTAGCTGATCATTCCAGATTCATGGGCCCCACACACGTGCGGGCCGCCATCCACACACGTGCTTCATGTCGGTTTGTTGTTCACACGTGCGGGCTGATCACAGGTTCCCTCTCGTTTCTATTTCACTCCTCTTTCGCCTTGTTTCTATAACCCTAACCCTAGATCATCTCAAATCTCCAAGTTCTATTCCACTTTTGAAACCCTAGGTTTTTCCGAATTGAAACGTGAAAATCCCTTGGATTGGGAAATAATCTTTTGCATGTGTGGATGAATCTACTATCCTTTGAGCATTGTTTGGTCTATAATTTTTAATTGATTCAGCCCTAACATGTGTAGGCTTGGACCCTCGTAGATTCCCCTTGTTAAATGCTTGACTTTATGTGGGATGTGGAATTATTGTGATTGTTTCTAAATTATTATGATCTAAAGCCTTAAATCTTGCACATCAAATCTAATTTTCATGTCCTACATCAAATTTGGTATCAGAGCTTAGGTTTTTCATAGGGGATTGCATTGCATATTTAGGGTTTAGTCTACTCACATTTACTTTGCATTAAATTTCATCATATAGGGTTGTTTAGGACCCATCATTCACAACATAGATTGCTGAATTTTTTCTTAACAAACTGTTTGGATAGTTATGTTGCTGGAATTTTAGGAGCGTTGCGTAGTTTCCCTCATATAGAGTCCTATAAGAGCACTTAGTCTCATTTAGATGCATATAGTTGCATTGGAGGACCTTTGAGTTAAGTGGGTAGTTGTATGCCCACACGTACTGGTCGCGGTTTTGAGTTGCACCCTGCACTAAACATGGAGCAATTACAAGAGTCAATGGACAACATAACCCGGCAGTTTAAGTTTTTGAGTAGGCGCTTGGAACAACGTATTGACAAACGCTGGAATCGACTTAATGTGCACGTTACCTAACTAGAGACCTCCGCTTGGACAAACCCCGCCATTGGGGAAGATGCCCAATCTCAGGCAGGTGGTTAGGAGAATAGACAAGGGAATGGGGGTGGCCAAAGAAACAGACATGGGCGCGCACCCATGCACCCACACCGCGAGAGGCATCATGATCATCATGACCCAGATGCGTAACTCCTCAAGGGAGTTAGAGTAGAAGCCCCTACGTTTAATGGCCACTTGGGCCCTAAAGCTTTTCTAGATTATTGGCGGATATGGACCACTATTTTGAGTAGTACAACATGTCGGATGCTCGTCGAGTCCGATTTGCCAAGATAAAGTTTGTGGGCTAAGCAAAGAGGTTTTGGGCTACTGTGGAGCGAAAGAAAGAAGTTGAGGAAACCCCCAATAGTCCATTGAGGAGGAATGAAAGAAACTCTTAAAGAAAAATACCTCCCTTTCTCTTATCACTTGAGGTTGGTTGGGGAATCGAAGTCCAAGTCTAAGCCTCTCCATATTCTAAATACTAAAGACTTTGAGCGAGAGACTGAGTCGGACTCGATGGTGTACGCCCTTATGGCTAGGGAAAGTGCACCAGAAGCTATTGCAGAGTTACCCACTGAGGTCATTCCGGTAGTGAATGAGTTTCGTGATGTCTTTCCCGATGGTCTACCGGATGAGCTTCCCCCTATGAGGGATATACAACACGGCATTGATTTAGTCCCTGGGGCGACTTTACCAAACCTGTCTGAGGTGGTCAATAGGAGTTTAGGAAATTTGCTCAGGTGTTTAGTGAGGGAAGCACACCAGGACGTGGGACACTGCACTAACTATCGCTGAGTTTGCATTTAATAGTTTTGTCAATAGATCCACAGGTTTAAGTCTTTTTGATGTCGTTATTGGTTATAAACCTCGGAAGCCTATTGATCTTGTCCCTATGTCCCTGTCTCATAGGCCATCAGAGTCTGCAGAGTCCTTTGCACATCACATTCATTCATTGGATCAAGAAATCAGGCAAAAGAACAATACTATTAATAAACATTACAAAATTTCTGCTGACCAACATAAACAATTCAAGAAACTCAATGTAGGGGACTCTGTGATGGTCCGCATCAGGCCAGAGCGGTACCCTTAGGGAGCTGTTCGTAAATTACATGGGCGTAGCGCTGGACCATTCAAAATTATAAAACAAAACGGTCTCAATGCGTATGTGGTAGATCTTCCACCTTCCATGGAAATTAGTTCCATTTAGAGGATCTAGTTGCATTTCAGAAGACCACTGATACATTGTCCAGCCTGTCACCTAACCATCCTAATTCCCTAGACCTTTCCCTTCATCCATGGCCCCCTCTCAACCCATCTTCTCAGCCTCTACCTCCTATACCTACCCTTCCCACACCCAGAGAGGAGATAGAGAATATTCTGGACCATTAGATAATATCAACGTCAGATGGCGGATTTCAAAAGTTCCTAGTCAAGTGGAAATCACGCCCAACTTCAGACAATACATGGCTCACTGAGGAGGAGCTTCAGAGACTTGATCTTGACATCTTGTAGCGGTTCAGGAGTTTTGTTTCGCCAGTGGCGAAATCTTCGCAGCCGAGGAGAGTTGATGGAGACATCTCGCGCACATGCACGCCCCCCTTACGCACGTACGCAAGGAGGAAGGCTCTACCTTCGATCTGGATTGATGACGACATCCATGGAGGGCCTCCTAGTTAAAGGACTGTGTTTTGGTTCCTTGGGGTGGACCCGATCATCATGTGAATCCCATCATTGGATCTCAAGATCATGGCCCACTACCCTAGGTGACCTAGGACTTTGAGTTTTGCTTATTACCGTTATTAGAAACATCATGAACGGTTTATATTACATTGATTAGTTGTTATTTTTTATTACTTCGTCTTTAAGTAACAGTATGCGCACACGGCGCGGCTTTTGGGATATAGGTTTTTCTTATAAATAGGCAACCCCTTGTAGGGTTTTTTGGGATTGAAGATGATTAATAAAATTCTGCGTTTTCCTGCTTCTCTAATTCTCCGAGTAGTGGAAACCTAATTGGGTGCGAAATCCTCCCTTCTTCGAAGGGCTAACTATGGTGGTGCAAAGCCACACCCATCCCAAATCGCCCCCATCTCCTACCCTCCATATTCCTCATCTCCTACAGCCATCCCCTCATCAAATCCACCCACGTTTGCAGCTAATTTTTCTCCTACAGCAGATTTTCAGAATATGGCCCTGCAGGAGGGCTGAAACTTCGGCGGAGCACCGTGTTCAAACGATCATCCGTTTGGCCTAAAATTTGGAGGGAAGGTGGCCCATCCCTAGCCGACCAGGCCCTTAGTTGGCCGATTCCAGATTCATGGGCCCCACACACGTGCGTCAGGCCAGTTTGTTGTTCACACGTGCGGGCTGATCACAACTTCCCTCTCATCTCTATTTCGATCCTCTTTCGCCTTGTTTCCATAACCCTAACCCTAGATCATCTCAAATCCCCGAGTTCTATTCCACTTTTGAAACCCTAGGTTTTCCCGAATTGAAACATGAGAATCCCTTGGATTGGGAAATAATCTTTTGCATGTGTGGATGAATCTACTATCCTTTGAGCATTGTTTGGTCTATAATTTTTAATTGATTCAGCCCTAACATGTGTAGGCTTAGACCCTCATCCCCTTGTTGAATGCTTGACTTTATGTGGGATGTGGAATTATTGTGATTGTTTCTACATTATTATGATCTAAAGCCTGAAATCTTGCACATCATATCTAATTTTCATGTCCTGCATCATCATGCCCCTACACTAAATGCTATATCAGGCCAAATAGCTGTGAGATAGAGGAGGCTACCTATCATATTTCGATACAAGTGTTGATCCACACTTTTTCCAAATATATCCTAGCTTCCAGTGTGGTGCTCATATGCGTGTGATGGGTACGACCAGACTCAAGTCCAAAACGTTTTACCAATTCTTTTGCATACTTGGTCTAGCTCACAAAAATGTCATTCTCGAGCTGCTTGATTCTAAACTTGAGAAGAAATTCATTTCTCCCACCATACTCATTTCAAATTCAAATTGCATCAAGTGGGCAAACTGATGAGCCATTTCCTCACAGGAACCAAATACAATGTCATCCGCATAAATCTGAGCAATGAGAATGGAATCCCCCAACATTTTGAACAAAGAGTGTTTTATCCACACTCCCCCTCCCCCTAGAGAACTTGTGGTCCATTAAGAATTGAGTCAACCGTCCGTACCACGCACGAGGGGCTTGTTTAAGACCATAAAGTGTTTTCCTCAATTTGTATACTTGACGAGGATATGTGCGATGAGCAAATCCCTTTGGTTGTTCTACATATAATTCTTCCTCAAGTACACCATTTAAGAAGGCACTTTTCACGTCCATCTGAAATCATTTAAATTGTAAAGCACACGGTATAGACATAAGGATTCTAATAGACTCAAGTCGCGCAACAGGGGCAAATGTTTCATCAAAGTCAATACCCTCAATCTAAGAGTAGCCCTGCACAACCAGCCTAGCTTTGTTTCTAACAACATTACCAGATTCATCGGATTTGTTTTTGTAAATCCACTTGGTTCCGATGATATTTGTGTTTTGTGGCCTGGGAACTAATTGTCACAACCCGTTTCTTTCGAATTATTGAATCTCTTCTTACATAGCTTGTATCCGATACTCATTTTGTAGAGCTTCAACAACATTCTTTGGTTCAATTTTGGAGGTGAAGCAGAAATAATTGTTTATGGTCTCAAGTTGTCCTCTGGTTTCATACTAGTTCCAGGATCTCCAATGATTTGATTAAGAGGATGATCCTTGATAACCAGAAGGTCAACCAGAGGTTGAGACACGCTTGGAGAAGAGGGTTTTTTATTAGATTTACCTATTTCGCTCGGACCCCCATTTTCATCCACATCCATCTCAGGACCAGAGTTGTCATTGGGTTGGTCATCAACAACCACATTGACTGATTCTTGTAGAGCTAAGGTCCTAAGATTATAAACCCTATATGCTTGACTATTCAAGGAATATCTTAAAAAGATCATGTTGTCACTCATAAGATCAAACTTGCCTAAGTTGTCACGGTCTCTTAGAATGTAGCATTTACTACCAAAGACTTTGAAATACTTGACACTAGGTCGCTTTCCATGTCACAACTCATATGCCGTTTTTTCCAGCCCTTCTCTTAAATAAACTCTGATGATAGTATAGCAGGTTGTATTAACAACCTCAACCCAGAAAGATTTTTATCAGCATCTGATATTTAACATAACTGAGGCCACCCTATTTTTCCTCTCATCTACTCCATTTTGCTGAGAGGTTTTAGGTGCTGAGAATTCATGCCGAATTCCAAATTCATCACAAAATGTTTGGAATCGGTCATTTTCAAATTCTCCACAATGAGCACTCTGGATCCTATCTATCATGTATCCTTTTTCATTCTAGAGTCGCCTTGCAAGCTTCTTGAATTCATCGAATGTATTTGATTTTTCTCTCAAGAAGGCGACCCAGGTGAACCTGGAGTAATCATCCATGAATACTAAGAAATGTCTTTTACCGCCCTGACTTTGTATTCTGGTAGGACCGACAAGGTCCGTGTGTAAGAGCTCGAGGGAAGTTGCCACAGAAGTTGTCTTTTTGTGAGCGACTTTGATTTGTTTTACTTTTTCACAGTCGCCACAGACAATCCTGGCCTTTTTTCCAATCTTAGGAAGCCCTCTTACCAGATTTTTGGAAATCAGGCGAGACAGATTTCTATAGTGGACATGGCCGAGTCTTTGATGCCAAAGTTTAGTCTCGTTATCTCAGGCTATGTGGCATATAGCTCGAGATACAAATCCTCCACTGCTTTCAATAACATAACAATTATCGCTGGTGCGAAGACCTCTCATAATAAGTTTACCTATGGAATCAGAGATCTCGCACATTTCTTTTGAGAACCTAACCGAATGTTCTTTGTCACAAATCTGCGATACGCTTAAGAGACTATGCTTTAATCCCTCTACGCAGAGAACATTCTCAATTTTGGGCAATCCTAGCCCAACAATTGTCCCTCGCCCAATTATCTTAGCGGTGCTCCCATCTCCAAAAGTGATTGACCCATCATCAAAATCGGTGTAATGGCAGAAATGAGTCCGGTCACTTGTCATGTGTCTCGAGCACGCACTATCCAAATACCATCTAACATTACTACCAGCCTTAAGAGCGGTATGTATTACTAGGCAGTTTGTTTTGTTCTTTATGACCCAATTAGAGACAACTTTCTTTAGGCCGGTATTGGATTTTAAGAGAGAATCTTTCTTGGACTCATCTCTCAAGGGCGAGTTCTTTCTAGGAGAATAGATTTTCATAGCCAATTGTTCATTGCCCTGATTCACTTGAATCATCATCTCCTTTGTTTTTCAATTTAGCTAGGCAACTTACTTGAACAGTTCCTTCATTCTCCTATTCATTTTAGGAGTGGGATACTTCCTCCTCTTATTTTCCTTTTGAGGTGACTTTCTAGGTGGACTTCTCACAGTCTGTAGCATTTTCCCAGTTGGTATATAATTACCTATGATGCTTGTACATGGGTAGTTCATAAGTGTCTAAATGCTAGACATTCGAATTTTAGATGTCTCGTGTCACCACATGCATGACAAACTGGAGATGTTTGTGGTTTGCTTCCTGAAGCCACTGATTCTTTCCTAATCACAAGGGGAATTAAAGTTGAGCTTGTTTTGATGCTATCATATCCTAATCCTCTCTTATCCCTTGAACTCTTACCCATTCCGAGAAGTCTTTCTAATTTTTCTTCGTTCTGGGTAAATGATGCAAGACATGAAATTCAAGTGTGATGTGCAAGATTTTTGGGCTTTAGATCACACTAGTTCAGAAACAATTACACAAAATTTCACATCCCACACAAAAGTTCAAACACTCAATCAAGAGGAATCTTATACGGATACAAGCCTACACATACTATGGCCGGATCAATCAAAATTATAGACCAAACAAGAATCAAAGGAGGGTAAATTTATCCACGCATGCACAGAAATAATTCCCCAATCCAAGGGGTTCACAGATTTCAATTCGGGGAACCCTAAGGTCGAAGAAATGACATAAAATTGGGGATTTGAGTAATTTAGGGTTAGGTTAGGGATTTTGGGTGAAAGAGAGGAGAGAGATAAACCAGAAAAGTACCGCACGTGTGGACAGCAGCAATGGCCCAGACGCACGTGTGTGAGGCCCACTATTCAGAAAAAGGCCACCTTGGCCCTGGTCGGCCAGGGATGGACTCCAAAACCCCCAAATCTCAGCTTGATCCGATGCACGGTTTGTACGTGGTGCTCCGCCAAAGTTTCGGCCCTCCTGCAAGGCCAGATTCTAGAAATCTGTTGTAGATGGAGAAACGCCTGCAAATATTGATGAATTTGCAGATGGAATGCTTGTAGGAGAAGAGAATGTCAAAGGAAATATCAATCTACACAGCAGATTTACAGCTAATATCAATCTACACAGCAGATTTACAGCTAATATCTACAGCTAATATCTACAGCAGATTTACAGCTAATATCTACAGCAGATTTACAGCTAATATCTACAGCTTTGACTGATATGGCAGTTATACAGATTTATTCCTTCCTTAATTAGGATATATTAGATGTACAGTATATTTAGATAGATGTATATATGATAGGGGCTGAAGATCAGCTTGTATTTGTATATATGGTAGGGGCTGAAGATCAGCTTGTATTTGTATATATGGTAGGGGCTGAAGATCAGCTTGTATTTCTTCCCTAAATAGCTTGTAATCTACCTATATAATGGGCGACTGTCAATGAAGAAAGGCAGACTTTTTCAAAAAGACTCTAAACTGTCATGGTATCAGAGCTATAGCTCTAAATTTCCATTTGTCTCATGCTCTCAAGTTTCTTAGTCTCGGTTATTCTTGTTCTAGTTCTGTTGACCTCATGTCTTTCGATAAGTCTAATGTTTCTTTGATTTGTTTCAATGGCAAGAACTACTCTGCTTGGGCGTTTCATTTCAGGATTTTCGTCAAAGGTAAGGAGCTGTGGGGACATGTTGATGGCAGTAACCCAGCTCCTGACAAAGACAAAGACAAAGACCGACACGCCAAGTGGGAAGTCAAGGACGCACAAGTTATGGCATGGATTTTGGGATCCGTTAAACCCAACATCATCTTGAACCTGCGATCTTCTCAGACTGCAGCTCAGATGTGGACATACCTGAAGAAGGTCTACAGTCAACAAAACACTGCTCGTCGTTTCCAGCTTGAACATGAATTGGCCACTCTCCAACAGGATAGTCTTTCTATCTCTGATTTTTACTCTAGATTCACTAATCTTTGGGCTGAATACACTGATATAGTTTATGCGGACTTACCATCCGAAGGTCTTAGTTTTGTTGAATCTGTCCATGAAACTACTCAGAGGGATCAATTTCTAATGAAACTGAGGTCTGAATTTGAAGGCACCAGATCCAATCTTATGAACCGAGAATCTGTCCCCTCCTTGGATACATGCCTAAATGATCTTCTTCGCGAGGAACAGCGCCTTCTCACTCAAACCACCATGGAACAACGACGATCTACATCTGTTCCTGTAGCCTATGCAGCACAAGGCAGGACACGAAGCAGGGATATGAGCACTGTTCAGTGCTTCTGTTGCAAGGGATTTGGTCATTATGCTGCAAACTATCCCCGAAAATTCTGCAACTATTGCAAAAAGGATGGCCATATCATCAAGGAATGCCCAACTCGACCCCCCAAGAAATCGGAGACAGCATATACTGTCTCAGTTGGCTCTTCTAGTGCGGGTAGTTTGGTGAATACAACACAAAGTGCTCCTGCTCCTGCTCCCGTTTCAGTCCAACCCGTGACCCCTGACATGATTCAACAAATGATCATTTCTGCATTTTCAGCTTTAGGACTCTCAGGTAAACCCTTCACTACATCATCTCCTTGGTACTTTGATTCCGGGGCTTCCCATCATATGACAAACAATGCTGCTTCTCTTACCAATGTAAACAAATATTTTGGAAATCTCAAAATTCATACTGCTGATGGCAATCATTTACCTATCACGGCCACTGGTGATGTTTCCTCCTCTCTCACTGATGTCTTCGTATCTCCCGGTCTTACCACCAATCTTGTGTCTGTCGGTCAGTTAGTTGATAATGATTGTAAAGTAGAGTTTTCTAAATCTGGTTGTGTTGTGCAGGATCAACAGTCAGGGCGGATGATCGCGAGGGGGCCTAAAGTGGGACGTCTTTTTCCTCTTCAATTTCCTTTGTCTTCTTTTTCTTTGCCTTTTGTCACTTGTAATTCTGCTCATGTTGATTACCGAGCGTGGCATAAACGTTTCGGACATCCAAACTCTAATGTACTTCATGCTTTATTAAAATCTGGTTTTCTTGGGAATAATGAAACACCATCTCTTAGTGTTGTTCAGTTTGATTGCAATTCTTGCAGACTTGGCAAAAGTAAAACTCTACCCTTTCCTTTTCACACACCGCATGTTGTCAAACCTTTCGATCTAATACATAGTGATGTGTGGGGTATGGCACCAGTCACTTCGCATGCTAATTACAAATACTTTGTCACTTTTATTGACGACTATAGTCGTTTCACATGGATTTATTTCCTTCATTCCAAAGACGAAGTATTTTCTGTTTTTAAGATTTTTCATGCATATATTCAGACACAATTTTCGGCCCATGTCAAAATCCTTCGTTCTGACAATGGGGGTGAGTATATGTCTCATTTGTTTCAGGACTTCCTACAGAATCATGGCATCATCTCTCAACGGTCTTGCCCTTCGACACCTCAACAAAATGGAGTGGCTGAAAGGAAGAACCGTCACCTTCTTGATGTGGTTCGCACTCTTCTGTTAGAATCTTCCACGCCCTCTCGATTTTGGTGTGAAGCTCTTTCCACTGCTGTCCATCTCATTAACAGATTGCCTTCTCCCACATTGAACCATGACTCACCTTTCACCAGGTTATTTGGTCACCCTCCAACTTATTCTAACCTTCGTACCTTTGGTTGTGTTTGTTATGTTCATCTTCCTGCACATGAACGCACAAAACTTACGGCTCAGTCAATTAAATGTGCTTTTCTAGGATATTCAGTACAGCAGAAAGGTTTTCTTTGCTATGATCCAAATCTGTGTCGTATTCGAGTTTCTAGAAATGTGATTTTTTTCGAAAATCAATATTTCTTTTCTACCCATCAGGATCATGTTTCTCCTTCATTTTCTGTTTTGCCTATGTTTCCTAACTCTCTTGCAGATCCAGTCCCTTCTAAACCTCTCCTAGTGTATCGACGACGCTCCACCGCCACTTCCCACCAACCTTCAGCACCTCCTGAGCCCCCTCAAGCTTCTTCCCCGACTGCTGCTCCTGTTTCAGCACCTGCACCTCCCTCTCTCCGACTCAGTACTCGGGTTCGTAGACCCCCAGATAGGTTTGGTTTCTCTTCTCCTTCATCCTTCACAGCCACTTTGTCGTCTATTTCTCTTCCTTCATCTTATAAACAGGCAATGGAGCATGAGTGTTGGCGAAAAGCAATTGAAACCGAACTTCTCGCACTTGAAGAAAACCAAACCTGGGATGTTGTTCCATGTCCCTCCTCCGTGAAACCCCTTGGCAGTAAGTTCGTGTTTTCTATCAAGCTTAATTCCGATGGGTCCATAGATCGTTACAAAGCTCGGTTAGTGGCACTTGGCAACAAACAAGAATATGGTCTCGACTATGATGAGACCTTTGCACCGGTCGCCAAAATGACCACTGTCCGAACTATACTCGCTCTTGCTGCATCCCAATCCTGGCCCTTACATCAAATGGATGTTAAGAACGCATTTCTCCACGGTGATCTCAAGGAAGACGTTTACTTGAAACTTCCCTCTGGTATGCCCACTTCCTCACCTAATGATGTTTGCAAACTGAAACGTTCTTTGTATGGTTTGAAGCAGGCACCAAGAGTATGGTTTGAGAAGTTTCGATCCACTTTGCTTAGTTTTTCTTTCACTCAAAGTCAGTATGACTCCTCTCTTTTTCTACAAAGGACATCCACAGGTATCGTTGTCCTCCTTGTTTATGTGGACGATATCGTCATCACTGGCTCTGACTTGGAGGCAATCTCTGCGGTTCAAACTTTGTTGAATTCTACATTTCACATGAAAGACCTTGGCCAGCTCACCTATTTCTTGGGTTTAGAGGTGCATCATCAGCCGCACGGTCTCCTCTTGCATCAGCACAAGTATAGTCAAGAACTGGTTCAGCTAGCCGGTCTCACCAACGCTACTTCGGTTGACACCCCCATGGAACTTAATGTGAAATATCGACGTGACGAAGGGGAGCTTCTTGAGGATCCTACTACCTATCGGAAGTTGGTTGGTAGTCTTATCTATCTAACCATTACCCGACCAGACATCTCTTATGCTGTTCATACCGTCAGCAAATTCATGCAAGCACCGAGGCATCTCCATCTATCTGCAGTCCGCCGCATAATTCGCTACATTCTTGGGACACCTACTCGTGGCTTATTCTTCCCTTCCAGTTCTTCACTTCAGCTACAAGCCTATAGTGACGCTGACTGGGCTGGCTGCCCAGACACCAGGAAATCTACTACCGGCTGGTGTATGTTTCTTGGTGATGCCCTTATCTCTTGGAAATGCAAGAAGCAGGACCACGTCTCCAAATCATCTACTGAGGCCGAGTACCGAGCCATGTCTGCAGCATGCTCCGAGATCATTTGGCTGCGTGGTCTCCTCACAGAGCTCAGTTTCATTCCCGTACATCCTACTCCACTCCATGCTGACAACACTAGTGCCATCCAAATTGCCGCAAACCCAGTCTATCACGAACGCACCAAGCACATCGAGGTTGACTGTCACTCAATCAGGGAAGCCTATGATCATCAAGTCATCACCCTTCCACATATCTCCACAACTTTGCAGATCGCCGATATCTTCACAAAATCCATGCCACGTCAGCGCCATCATTTTCTCGTTAGCAAATTGATGCTTGTCGATTTACCAGCATCAATTTGAGGGGGGATGTCAAAGGAAATATCAATCTACACAGCAGATTTACAGCTAATATCAATCTACACAGCAGATTTACAGCTAATATCTACAGCTAATATCTACAGCAGATTTACAGCTAATATCTACAGCAAATTTACAGCTAATATCTACAGCTTTGACTGATATGGCAGTTATACAGATTTATTCCTTCCTTAATTAGGATATATTAGCTGTACAGTATATTTAGATAGATGTATATATGGTAGGGGCTGAAGATCAGCTTGTATTTGTATATATGGTAGGGGCTGAAGATCAGCTTGTATTTCTTCCCTAAATAGCTTGTAATCTACCTATATAATGGGCGACTGTCAATGAAGAAAGGCAGACTTTTTCAAAAAGACTCTAAACTGTCAGAGAAATATGGATGGAAAAATGTAGGGGCGAATCGGGATAGGTGTGGCTTCGCACCACAGTAGTCAGCCCTTCGAGAAAAGGAGAGTTTCGCACCCAATTGAATCTCCACGACTCGGAAATTTAGAGGAGCAGAAAAACACAGCAATTTTATTAATCTTCATCAAATAAAAAAGACTACAAAGGGTGCCTATTTATAATAAAACCCTATGCCCCAAAACTCGCGCCATGTGCGCAACCTATTACTTGGCGACGAAGTAATAAAAAATAACAACTAATCGAAGCGATTTAAACCGTCCATGATACTCCTAATAACAATAATAAGCAAAACCCAAATAACTAAATTAATTGGAATAGTGGGCCACGATCATGAGAACCCATGGTGGGATTCACATGACTATCAGGTCCACTCCAACGAACCAAAATGCAGCCCTCTAACTAGGAGGTCCTCCCTGGACGTCGTCATTGATCTAGATTGATGGTGGGGCCCTCCTACTCCTTGCGTACGTGCATGTGCGTGAGATGTCCCCATCAGTAAACCTGTGATTTATGTTGATATGAGATTTTGATTTTTCTAACTCTAATTTCAGACCTTGATTAATTGTTTTTGTCTTGCTTAGTTCAGTTTCTAGGTCTTTGTTCTTCCCTGTTAATTCAACCAAGTTGCTTTCGTATGAGGCGTTTTCCATGGCGTAATTGGCATTATCTCTGGTGAATTCTTCAATCTCACTTGCCAACCGTTCATTAGCTTCTTCAAGTTCCATGCTCAATTGCTTATTTTCGGTCTTAGCCTAGCCAAGCTTTTTACGAACTTTTAAGCTTTTGGTGTAAAATTGGTTGTAGGCTTCTTACAGACCGGTATTGTCAACTTCCTCCTCTTCTTCTTCGGAGGAAGACTTTTCTTCCATATGTTCATCCTTGTTTCCTATGTCCATTGACTCAAGGATGTCTGTAGTAGTGGAGGCCATGAGAATTCTCAAAGAGCCTTGGTCTCCATCACTTTGGGATTCATCTGAGTCTGAGTTTGAATCCTCAGAGTCATCCCATGTGGCAGTCATTGCCTTCACTTTTGATTTGTTTTTTGTGGGACATTTAGAAACAAGGTGTAACGTCTCGAAAAAATCCGTACAAAGACCCGAGTACCACCTCAGGCAGAAATCACCCAGGACCAAATCCTTTAGAAATTAGACGAGTATTAACTAATGCTAAACTAGGTTACCTGTGAAATTAGCACTAATCACTTTAAATACAAGACCCAAAACTTGTAGAATCATTAACGCTACATTACCCTGTAACCTAGGATCAATCTCTAAATCCAGTTGCTCTCAGAAGCACATTGAAACTTCGTATCGGACCTGGACCGCGCGTCGAAAGCCCGATTACGTCGAAACCATACGGTTATGACCGCTTTGTTAGACTTGACGACCATCTCGGAAATCAAGTCCTAATAATACCCAGAAACCCGCAACTTAAGCCCGGAGCGAAGTGTGTGAGAAACTCGAATATCCTTAAGAAATGAACTCAGATTTAAGTGATTTGGGTAGTTCACTTGCGGGCCAAATCTAAGGTTTCAGACCGTCAGAATCTGAACCAATTACACCCCCGGATCAGGGAAATTCTCACCACAGGTCAGTGTACTTGTGGCCCTGATCAAGTGGCGATAGCCGTTGAACTGAAACTGGTTCGCCACGGTTGATCCACAAATCTGATCGGACTGAAAACTTAACTCGACCTAGATCCAATGTCAGGGAGCTTAAGTCCAACCGCATGCAAAAAAGGGGCCTCCAGAAGTGCTCCGTTGGATCGGAACAGTCACTATTTGATTGTAACCTAAGTATACCTTGGCCCTGGGGCCATTTCCATCAGTCCTGGGCATATATAAGGGCCTTAAACCCTCTCTCTCCCTTCACATACGAATTTGCTAACCCTAGAGAGAGAAAAGAGAAGAAAGAGAAGGAAAGAGAGAGATAGTGAGGGAGGGAGTTGGAGTTTGTTCGTGGGATTCAACCCCACCACTCCACGTGCTTAACTATCACCTCTGTATCGCTATTCCGGCAATTCCGATCCCGTTCTTAGGTAAGAAAAACCTAACCCTAATCTGTTTTAGGGTTTCAAATAGTGTAAGTGATGAAATAGCTAACCTACTTCACACTGTAGGTTGTCGTTGTGCCGTAGACAAAGACTTGGTATACAAACTGAGTTCGATACTTGTTTACTCGGCGAAAGGTGCGGACTATAAATGTTTAGGTTATGGTTTTCAAGGCTTTCAATGTCAGTTAATGATTTATGACTGACTTGAATGCTATCACATGCTTAGATACGATGTTTCCTGCGCTTTATACATATATATGAACCATGTCGAATATAGTGTATTCCATGTGTTTGTTGAAATGTCTGAATGAATATGGAATTTGGATCTGTGCTTGTCATGATTATCAACTATAAATATATGCTTGTTGTGTATGTGGCAACTCCTTTGTAAAAGGGCTTGCCAGGACATATGTTATAACTAGTCTAATACATGTGTGTTGAAATGCGTAGTCTAAGTGTTTGACAAAATGCCTGAATGAGGAAATGCTTGTTTAAATGTATGTAATAAGGGTGTTGAGATAGGATTCTCAATTCCCTTTATCTATAGTTATAGTTTCCTTCATGTAACCTATCTTACTATTACGTGATTTATGGATGAAATGCCTATGTTAACATGTACAATATGTGTTTGTCAAAATGCTCAAATGAGATCTCTATGTGGATTGGTTGTTACATGTCGTATTTGACTATCACATGTGAATGAAATTGTTTTGGAGTGTGTTTGGGGCTACGAGGTAGTCCAGGCAATCGGTAACAGGCCCTGGTTCGGTGGCTGAGGTTGTCTCGCCACACAGGACGTGTTCGATGAATACGGTGGTATGGGACGCTGAATTCGAGCTGTCGACCTACACTGATTAGGTGACGAGCCCTTTGTAGTGACCTCGAGCATACTCTGAGACTGCGTTGAGGCGACGAACCTTTCCGTAGCAACTAGAGTATAAACTAGGCCTACACTGATCAGGTGACAAGCCCTTTGTAGTAACCTAGAACCGCAACATTGTATGAGATTTACTAGGACTGACGACCCTAGAATGGATCATTGTTTGGTAAATGATATAAGGGAGGTACTTTAGCTTCCCAATCCTGCTATATGAAAAGGTCTAATAAGAACTCGGTAATCACGTTCATGCACCGCATTGCATGTGCCTTTGGCGTTGGAGTTGAGCATTGTGGAAGGGGTGCATGTCGCGACCGTAAGATGGTGTCGCACGAGGGAGTGTAGGCGAGGGCATGCATCATTACGACATATCATCCTTGCATTAACCAGAGTACTTAGGAATGTTTGTTGTATTGCTTTATCATTGCTGCTTGATTGAATTGATAACATGCTAACCTTTGCCTTATAGCTCCATTGAGTTGATCACTCATTCCCACGTTCTGGGATGGTGTTTTAAACACCAACCAGACTCTGTTGTAGTTTCAGAGGATGACGCGACTTATGAGGCGGAGCCAGACTTCGCGGATGATGAGGAGGCATTCTCCTATATGCAGCTGTCAGGCGGGTTTATGTAGGCCTGGAGTTGCGCAGACGGGGCTACAGGGGCATGGATAGATGACGTGACACTTCATTATTTTGTTTATTTTGGAAACTCACTTGTAATTATTTAACTTGGTGACGTTCATACTCTGAAGGCTTACACTCACTTATACGGGTTATATACATATCATAATCTTCCGCTTGCGTCATTTAAATGCCTTTGGAGTATGACACGCTGTTTTAGCTTAATCCCACTCATGTTTAATGTGCTAACACGGACAACATTAAATCATCATTATCTGTGTTGCATAAGTGATGCGTTGGAACTCGGGAGTTGGGTATCTGCTCGACCCCCGATTTTCAGGGCGTTACACAAGGTGATCATACCCTCTACAATTGTAGCATTGGGGATCTTTTAACCGCTTGGGAGATTTACCTATTTGGCATTTCGGGTCATACTTCTTCCCCATTTTGTAAAAGGTTTTTCCTTGATTCTTGTTACAGAATTTTTTGAACCTTTTGGCCAACAAGACCATTTCTTCATCTTCTTCATCGTCATCACTATCGTCCTCAGATTCATGTCTTTTCTGTGAGGCTTTTAGAACATTGTTTTTGGATTTTGTGGAATTTTGAAATGTAGTTCATATGTTTGTAGGGAACCTAATAGTTCTTCTACTTTCATGTCGTCAATGTTCCTTAGACTTGGTCACAAGCCGAGTTAGCTCGATAAACTCGATTGACTCGACTCGAAAAAACTCGCCTCGACTCGCCTTGACTCAGTGGGACGAGTTGAGTCGAGTCACATTTTGGAGCTCGAGTCAAAAAATGAGTCGAGTTCGAGCACAAGGTCACTCGACTCGACTCAAGCTCGACTCAGGCTCGACTCAGTTCGAACTTGACTTGACCCACCATATATAAAGCAGGCTTTATAAATAAATAAATAAATAAATAAAAACCTTAATTTGTTTCATACTTTCTTTCACCTCACACAACTCCCATGACTCCTTCTTTTTGGCTTTTCCTTTCTTCTCCCTTTCCCCTTTTCGGCTTTTCCTCTTCTTCTCATTCTCCAATCTCTCCATTCCTCCTTCCCAAATCCGATTCGAATCATACAGTCTTCGTTGGAGCCTGGAAGTGGAATCGAAGAAATTGGTACTCTCTCTCTCTTATTTTCCTATGTTGGAGCTGGAAACTGAAATCGCCCATCATCATCATCTCTCTCTCCTGTTCTTTTTTTTTTTTTTTTTTTACGTTGCTAAAAGAAGAATCAAGCAAGGCTGCCAAGGTAGGTCGTACCTCATTAGCAGAAACTACTGATTTTGGAATGGTGGGACCCACGTCCTTGAGCGGGCCTTACAATGTTCCACGTGACCCAAATGGCAGGCTACGATTTCATCTCAAGACGGTAGTCCAAGGTGTACCGGACCTCAGAAATGAGAACCAGTGCATTCCATGCAATGTATGCCACCGTGAGCTTATGTTGGTACCGACAGATGTGTGAGGCCCACGTGATGCATCAACACTACCTAACCCGTCTATCAGATGCGTCACGTCAAGAAATCCCTAGCACCCAAAACTCAGCCCGATCCAAAACTAAGGTGGGCCACGAAAAAGGTAACGATCTAGATTGGATTAAGGGTCTGGACGGCGTTGATAACATATGCACAACACAATGGGCCTCCAAATGTAATCAACAGTGGTCATTCCTTGTCAACATGTTTCTAATGTTGTGGACCATCTGAGTTCTGGATCAGTCTGATTTTTGGGTTATTTAGGTTTTCTGAGGCAACCCATCTTATGGACGGGCCCATCTGGTGATCCAAACCATCCGACGGTAGAATGATCAGAACCGTACATCTTCTATGTGATGGTCGGATGTGGTTTCAAAAAATGCTATTGGGAGAGCAATTGGCCTTAGAAAGTTTTTAATAGTGGGCGTTCAGTCACCATTGTTTTCCTGAGGTATGGTCAACCTGAGATTTGGATCTGCCTCATTTTTAGGCTCATTCCCTAAAGCAATGATGCAAAACAGATGGGTGGCATGGATAAAATACATACATCATGGTCCAATGCACAAAACACTGTCCAGTAGCAATGTTGTCATTGGCAATGTAAGTATGCAATTTGCACTCAGTTTGAGTCGGGTCTTTCCCAGAATGGCCCAAATCAGATTAATTTAAAAAGTAAGGTGATGGGGCCATCATGCGCACGCCCTCCACCCTACGCATGTACTCAAGGAGGAGGAATGCCCCACCATCGATCTGGATCGACGACAACATCTATGGAGGACCTCTTAGTTAGGAGGCCGTGCTATGGAGCATTGGAGTGGACCCAATCATCATAGGGATTCCACCATTGGATCTCATGATCGTGGCCCACTACCCTAGATGATCTAGGATTTTGAGTTTTGGTTATTATCGTTATTAGAAACATCATGAACGGTTTTGATTGCGTTGATTAGTTGTTATTTTTGTTACTTCGTCTCTAAGTAATAGTGTGCGCACATGGCGCGGCTTTTGGAGTTTAGGGTTTTCTTATAAATAGGCAACCCCATGTAAGTTTTTTTCCATTGAAGTTTATGAATAAAATTCTGCGTTTTTTCTTCTCTATTCCGCGGAGTTGAAGAAGCTAATTGGGTGTGAAACCCTCCCTCAAGGGCTAACTACCGTGGTGTGAAGCCGCAACCATCCCAAATCGTCCCCACCTCCTACACCCCACATCTATCATCTCCCACGGCCTTCCCATCTTCAGATTTATCTTTTTTTTGCACTCAAATTCTCCTTTACACAGATTTTCATATTCTAGCCCTCCAGGGGGCCGAAACTTCAGCAGAGCACCTCGCACACACCGGACCGCGGATCAACGTGAAACTTGGCGTGAGGGTGAACCTCTACTAACCGACCAATCCCTAGCTAGCCGTTTCAAGTTTCGTGGGCCCCACACACGTGCGGACAGGAACCCACGCACGTGCGTCTGGGCTGGGTTGTTGTCCACAAGTGTGGACCGTCTCAGGTTATTTTCTCTTCCCTATTTCACTCCTCTCTCGCCTTAAATCTCCAACTCTAACCCTAGATAATCCCAAATTCTAAGTTTTCCTACTTTTGCAAACCCTAGACTTTCCCCGAATTGAAACATGGTGAATCTCTTGAATTGGGGAACAATCCTTTGCAAGAGTGAATGAATCTACACTCCTTTGGGCATTGTTTGGTTTATAATTTTATTTGATCCAGCCCTAACGTGTGTAGGCTTGGACCCCCGTAGATTCCCCTTGTTGAATGTTTGATCGTATGTGGGACGTGGAATTTTGTGATTATTTAAAATTGGTATGATCTAACGCTTAAAATCTTGCATGTCATATTTAATTTCATGTTCTGCATCATAAGGGGCCACGTTAGATTTTTCAAGTTGATTTTGAGAGGCTTGACTCGACTCGAGGTAAGCTCGACTCGACTCGATCCACTAGCTCAACTCGATCTCGACTCGAAAGCTTTGACAAACAAGCCAAGCTCCAATGTTGAGCTCAAGCTCGAACTTGAGTAGAGCACGGACGAGTCAAGCCGTTCTTGGCCCACCTCGACTCGACTCGGCTCGATGTATGGCCCTAATGTTCCTACAGTCCTCTATTGTTGTGACCTTGGAGGAGAATTCCTCTGGTAATTATCTCATGATTTTCCTACAAATACGTGGTACCGGAACTCTTTCTCCTAACCCCCACATGGAGTCATATGTCACTCAGTTTGGTCTAAAACTCTATAAATGTCTCATGCTCCTCCATCTTTATGTTTTCAAATTGAGTTGTTAGGAGCTGGAGTTTAAAATGTTTTACTGTGCTTGTCCCTTTATGGGTGGTTTTCAGTAAATCCCATGCTTGTTTAACCGTTTCGCACATGCAGATTCTTTTAAATTCTTCTTGGGAGGCAGCGCAGTAAATAGCATTCATCAGTTTTGCATCGCAGTTGGACCTGGTTTTGTCATAGTTGGTCCAAAGTGTTTGAGGTTTGGATCTTGATATATTAGCACCATCGTCAGATATGATTTGTTCCATCAGTGCATGCCACCCATTTTCAAACATGTCCCAAACTGCATGATCTAGGGACCTAAGGAAAATACACATTCTAGCTTTCCAATATGCATAATTAGATCCGTCAAAAAGTGGTGGTCTTGACACCGACGTCCCCTCAGTTTTAGACATATTTTCAGTTTCAACTAGAATCTCCCTTTAGGTTGTCCCTTCAAAATGAACCTGCTTTGATACCAATTGAAATTGCGGTCTTACCGTTATAAGCGAAGCTTGAATATATGACAAATGTCTTAAGAGGGGGTGAATAGGACTTTTTTAAATATTTAACTAGATAGGCAACAATCACTTACTTCTAATTACTCATACACATCAATAGAAACAAGAAGTGTATCTATTAATTATACTATAGTGAAAACATCATTCAAGCATTCTGTCAAACATGCTTGCTATAGTAAAAAGAGTCATTCATATTATCCAGCAAAATAGAACAGATAAAAGGATAAAACATTTAGCCCATTGCACACGATGTATAGTGGTTCAGCTACGTGCCTATTCCACTCCCGACTGACTCACTCTCTCCTGGAGTGTGCCGGATTTCACAATCCAAATCGTTTTAAATCAGGTTCACCATAAACCTTTATAACTTGCACAAGGTCGACAAGATTTGCATCCGTCCATGGCCTACACAAGGTCCTAGTGAGTTTGGATCTCAAACTCAAACACGAAGTCCTACACAAGGACGACAAACGTACTCTCCCGTCGAAGGCCTACACAAGGACTTGGCAAGTTCGGTATTTCAAACTCTGAAACTCAATCCTACACAAGAATCGGTTTCCAGACACAATGGACACATAAACTTTCTTACCTCAAGTGGATGAGCCCTATACAAGTTCCTTTAATGAAGAATCATAAAAGCATCTTCAACTTCCTTGAACTGCATCCTTGATGATGATATGCCTTAGAAGATGTTGAGGCATGGGTCAAGGGTAGGTGAATCCAAACTTGCTAATGATGAGTCTTTATGGTTATGGTTAGGATTCCCAAGGATGGGCATTCAATGCTTTTCTAGCATGACAAATTTGCCATTAAAGATGGTTGTTAAAGCATTAATGAATGATGGAGTTCATTCTTCAATCCGAGCTTTGAATACTCCATTAATGTCTTTAACACAAGGATTGAATGATGAACTCCACGAGGAAAGAGAGCTTGGGAGAAAGGTTTTAAGCTAGGGTTTCACATACTCACAAGGCTCTCCCTATTACTCACCCATTTGCAAAGAAACCCATCTTTTGTTTAAGTAGAGGGATTTGAAACAGTCAAAAAATGGGCAGAAATATGTTAACTTTGATGGCATCGAAGTCCCCTTCGATGCCATTGAGAAAATCCGATTTTAACTTGAGTGGTTGCTGGATAGTTTTGGTTCTCTGCTCGATGCCATCGAGGTGACCATCCGATACCATCAAAGGTCCCTCGATGCCATAGAGAAAATCAGGGATTTTTTCCACTAGCTTGTTGGACAGTTTGAAGCATCCACTTGATGTCATCAAGTGGTCTTTGATGCCATCGAGGTGACCCTTCGATGCCATCGGAAAAAATCCAAGAATTTTACTTGAGCTTGCTAGACATTTTGAAGTCTCCACTCGATGTCATCGAGTGGTCTTTGATGCCATCGAATGTGCCTCGATGCCGTCGGAAAAATCCAAAATTTAATCATAAGCTTGTTGGACAGTTTGCTCTACCTACTCGATGAGCGGTCGATGGGATCGAAAACAGTTTATTTTTCTGAAGTTCTTTTTAAACAATTTTCTTCCCATGACCATTTACTAGCTCGTATTGGATTGGTTTTTCCTATTGGGTTTAGGCTAGTTGGAATGTCAAGTTCAAGGGTTTTATAATGGGTTTTGAAGAGGTTATGGCACTTCATCTTTTCTTTGAATTTCCATTGCTTGGATGCCTATAATCTTCGAGCCTTCAATCTTCAGTCTCCATGGGCCTCTTTGGACTCGATGACTCACAACTCACGCTAATCGACAAAACAGAGTGCTTACAGTGTCTAACTTAAACTTATTTACACAGTTGACTGGTGGTCAATGTATGTATTTGACTAAACTAGGAGGGATCTGGCACTAAGTTGGCGATGACAATGCTTGGCCTTATGTGTTTTGCGAGTGGTTGCGAGCACAACTGGAGTGCATTCATGTCGGTAAGTTTCACAACTTAAAGTTTTTAATTCACTTTCAGTTCCAATGCTAAATTGCTAATTCACATTTAATTGAAATTTCTAAATGTTATGCAAATTCACACAACAAAAAAAGAAAAAATAAATAAAATAAAAATCACCTCGAATAAAAAAAAAAACTCAATGACTTGGTATTCGTCCAATATAACCAGAAGCTATTGGAATGATTTCAGGCTAGGTGAGAAAAGACTGGATTCTATGATCCTATCAGCCTAAATGATTTGGAGGCAGATAGTAAATGGCTTGTGGATATGGAGGATCCAGTCTTTGCCGGCGAGACCCTTACATGGTACCAAGTCGAAGACGCCACTTAAGGATCGGCAACTGGCGAAGGTTCTCAAAGGCGGAGAAGAGGGGTGAGTAGTAGCACAAGGGCTACTAGCGGTCAAGGACAAGAAGATATTAAGATTGAAGAAGTACAAAAAAAAAGATGCTTGACCATTAGATGTGGATGAACAACTTGTGCAGACAGATGATGAAGAAACAAAAGATGAAGTATATGTTGAATAAGGAGATGACTTTGGCAATGATGACGACGATGGTGGTGGTGGTGATGTGCCACAATGGGAGACAACGTATATAGATTAGCAGTTTGTAGATTCATTTATCAATAAAATTATTAAGTTTTTTTTAACAAGTCATTGAGTTGTTAATTTTTAGTTTTTTACATCTTGTGGTTAATGGTTGTACACAAATTAGATTGAAAATTGAAATACGTAAACAAAACCAAATTAGAGTAGTTGAAGTCTTTGTGAAAAAAAAAAAAATTTCTTCCCATTTTTTTCACATTTTTTCTTTTTTAAATTTTTTATTTTTTTAAAAAATAAAATCATGTGTGATCACTTATGCGATTGTTATGCAATCGCACATGTGAGATTGCTTACAATCACTTAAGCAATTTGACAACATTGCTTGAGATACGATATTCATTACACTGCCGCCATCAATGATAATGCTACATAACCTACCCTGGCATATTACTCGCGTATGGAAAACAGTGGTCAGTCGTCAGTGTTCCTCTTCATCCTTGGTAGTGTTCGAAATATCAGTATTGCGTTACGTATCACACCCTTGGGATACGGATACGTATTGGTTATCGCATGGGATATATCGGTTGTATCGCGTAATGTATCGTTGTTGTTGAAAACAAGGGGAAACATTGGAAATTGGTCGAATTTTTCAATGAATTTTTAGTAGTTGTTAAAAAAGACATCAATACACACTTACAAATTAAAACATTACAAAAAACAAGTGCACGTAATAGGTTTTCTTTGTATGGGGTTTTAATCTATGCGTTATCTAACTGAATTGATGCAAGTATATTCAAAGTCTATTCATGTAATTTATAAATGTAAGAAGATGTGTAGAAATACAAGCAATACATTCAAAAGCAAAAGAAGAATCACTAGATTAGGTTACATACATGTTTGATTTTGATTTTTTTCAATTATCCACAACTCGCTCCTTCTCCTCCAAATCTAGAATCGAAGCTCCCAATCCATGATTTTTCATGTTTTTCATGGATTTGTAACAATTTGACACTGATTTAACATGATTTACAGGGAAAAAAAAAAAAAAGGATCGAAAATCAAAAAAAAAAAAAAAAATGCTCACCGGATCGAACATGTGGGATATATCCCACTACTTGTGCGTTTCGTATCGCACAAGTGGGATATAAGATATATCATGGGATATATCGGCCAATATCATCGATATTTAAAACACTGATCCTCAGTGGTGGTAAGGAGGCGGCATGTGATAAGAATGGGACCTTCAACCTCAACTTCAAACGCAGTCTCAACAAGGGGGTCCTCTGGCTGTGATGAAGGTTCTACATAGAGTTATTCCATCTAGATGTGCTCTTCATAATACCCGTGGTCGTACAGGTAGGAGGGGTGATCCTTATTACCGCAGTAATGGAAGTTCCTGGCTTGCAGCCACTCGTTAGAAAAGTGACATATCTGCCTACAATGGTAACAGTCAACACCTTGTTGTTCTCTCCTAAGGGAAGGATTAAGATTAAGACCTCACTCCCTGGTGTCATGTCCCTACATTGTTGATTGCTTTGGGTATGAATTTTGTGGCAGAAAGCATTGCAAACATTAAGACTACCTTTTAAGAGGAGTCTGCATCTATGACCACGGCTGAAAAGGGTAGGGAGGTGGTCAGTAACCCTATGGTGGAGTCCGGTTGAGATGCGGATCCGGACACTTTCTCACATAAGGTTCCCCAACTGGAGAACCAAAGCGTTGAGAGTATGTTGTCGCAACTATGGTTCAATTCGTCGAGCCTTCCTATGAATACCATCAACTGACTCGAAATCATACATGACCATCTCGTGTTAGATCTCTTGGCATAACCCTACGCGATAGTATTCAGTTGTTATGCGATCTATCTCTACAAGCTTACAACAGACAGAACCTCATTGAACTTCTCAGTGTAATCATCCATCAATAAAGTTCCCTATTTGAATGCAAAGAGCTCTTGGATAGCAAGATGACCCATGATGAGGTTGTCGTCATCAATGCTTCACCACCAGATTCTTGTTGGGCCCTTCAACTTTACTTGACCTTGACAAAAGCAACTTGCTAGACATCATCCATGTCCTACAGCCACCATACAAGTGTTGTAATCTAATCGACAAAAGCCTTTGCATAAAGGCGACCCGTGAAGTCGGAACTTCAAACGAACTAGACTGGTGATAGACTTTATTAGGTGTCTCTATCGTGGTGTCATGGGCTTTCTCTACAAAGAGACTTTGCATGAAGTTATAAACACTCCTGAGGACCTATACCATTTTGATTCACCGAAGGTTCTCGTTAGAACCCTTGTTGGAGATTTAGATCACCATCGGGATCTCCAATGGGATCAAGTTACTCACCATGTTGTTCTCCACCCATACCATTAGGGTTGTTAATAGTTTGGGATTTTGGACTCAATAGTTATAATGGGGACTAGATTTGAACCTGAATATGACTTCTTTTTTCTTTTGGGGGGGGGGGGGGGCTTTTACTAGGCTAAAAAAGGGTTGATTTTTTTTTTAATGGGCTGATTTTGGGGATTTAATGAGCTGCAATGGAGCTGATTTAGGAGGTTTATATGGGCTAGAATGTCGTGCCCCAGACTCGAAAACCGGACTCACAAAATTCCCAATCGCCAAATCCGGCGCCGACAACCTCCGTAGTACCCCATCCTCGGCTCCTGGTACCCATACACCAGGTTCCGATCCTGGGATCTTACAAGGAGGATTTCTATAACATAAGTCTGATTTATAAAGAGCATACCCAAAATCATAACATCATAACCACGGATAAATAACCACAGGAACAGCATTACAAAATCCACTAAGAATTTAAACCTTTCACAAGTACAAGGCTCAAGGGAGAATTACAAAGGCTATACAAGAACAACTCCAAAAGGGTCCACAGCACGCTCCACGCCCCTGCTCAGCTACTGCTGCTGCCTAGAATCACCTACATGCATCAATCGTGCATAAGCTTACAAAAAGCTTAGAGGGCGGTGTAGGTGTGTGCAGGACAGGTGCCATGAATGTGATATCAGAGTATGTGGAAAAATGCGGTAAGACCATGAATACCACTAGCCGTCACAAGGCTAAGTAATGCAAGGCAGGGATACCATCTACTAATCAAGGGCTATGCAATGCGGGGCTATACAGCTAAGTGTCATATGCAATATGCAACGCGATCATGCTCATCCTCATATCAAGTCCACAAATCAATACAGTTTGTCAAACAACCATTTACTCCAAAAGCTTAAGCAGTCAAAGTGTGGTGTATCAATGTATATCAAGGGACTTTATCACTTCAACACTCCCCCGCACATGCGAGATGAGAACTCCGCACGGGAACATATTGACGAGGGTGGAGGGACACTCACACCATAAATAGGTCGGGCTTAATTTCCCGGTCCCTGGGCCGGACCTGATTTTCCTGACCACCCGTGGGAGAATAATATATTAGCGAGGCATATTTGCTACTTTCAAGATTCGAATATAGGACTTTTTGCTCTGATACCATGTCAAACAACCATTTACTCCAAAAGCTCAAGCTGTCAGAATGTGGTGTATCAATGTATATCAAGGGACTTTATCACCTCAACACAATTCCTCTCTGGGAAATCACCGGGGTCAAATACACTACATGCTGACTGCCGCCTCCCTAACCGCACAGCCCAGCGAGCGTAAGAGACCTCACTACCCGCCTGTGGACAGCCAATCATTAACAAGACTCGATGGTAGCGGACCCATTTACGAGCTGGTCAAACTCAACCTAGCTATTGCGCCCTCACTCAGGCGGGTAAGGCCACACCCCCTCCTAACCGACCACAATACAGTGGGAGACGCGGCTTAATGGTAAAAGCACTGGCGCTCATGTTTTCCACTAAGTCTCGGCGTTGAAGCATCTCCTGGTACCATAAAGGTTCTGAGACTTTCACCCAAGGACATCCTATGTGCCCACAGTGCTCAAACTAATATTTCGGTGTCCAAAAACTAGCCATCCACGATATACCTGTGGAGGCTACGGCCCTGATGAAGCTAGGGCGAATATCAACTGTGCTATGCAATGTCAGATGCATGAACCGCACAAATCAACCATGCATCAGACCTGCGCATACAGCGCGCTCAAAAGGGGCAACTCCACCACTCAGGGAGTCCCATACAGCCTGCCCAATGGCATAAACCATGACCAATCACATCTCAACCAAGCACACATATGATGCACATGGGAATAGGTCATGAAGATAACTAAGTATGCCATGCGTTAATGTTGTACTCTCCTCATAACAAGGTAGGGTCTAGGTACTTAGACAGTTTTACATGGAATGGAAGGAGCGCAACTACTAATGAGGGCCCAATAGTTTGGGGTATCCCACGAGCCTAAGTAGACAATGCCATGGGCCTAAATGATGAGAATGGGCCTAGCAACGGGTCTAAGGTGGACATTCAACCACCAATAGATGAGAATTGGCCTAACAAATGGGCTTAGAGGGGTCCTCAATGGGGACATTTAACCACCATTGTCCCCTAACAAGGCGGCCCAACAATAATCTACCTAGAAGCAAGGCCTAAGGCCCAAATACCACCATAAAAAGGGTAGCCACATATATATACATATTTCTCACATAATGGCCTAGAGAAAATGGCCCAAACCTACATATAACAACATGGGCCCATAGGGGAGATTATGGCCCAATATCAATGTCACCAAATCCATGCATTATGTTGGACTTAGTGGGCAGCCCATAAGCCCAAGTACATAGGCAAAAATCATATCCAAGTTGGGCGAAATGGGCCTTACAACATCAGCCCAAAAACTGGTAAATTGGGCGGGCAATCAACGACCCAATCACATCTACATTTCAGCCCAACTAGTCTAGCATAATGATGGAAGCAGCCCATATATACAACTGGGCCAAGCTTGGACATCCCAGCCCATCTGGGCCTGCTGGACATACCAAAAATTCTGGTCCATTTATTTCGGGCTCAAACAACAACAAAGGGTGGGCCTTTCTTGGCACTAATTAAGCCCAAAAGCCTTAGAATTAAAAGTATAGCATATGCACACATTATTTCTCCACTTGGTGGGCCCCACATTCTTAAAATATCCAGCCACATATACGATTTCTTTAATAACACCTTGTTGGACCTTCAGCCCACCCAGCTTCCTGGGCCTACTGAGGTCCTGCAGAAAATGATTTTTGGGGAGATATAAATTTTATGGTGGTCCCTGATCATCATGGTGGGCCCCAACAGATGGAGAATGTGGATAGAACACATAAACTCAAGTGGCCTGCTGCTGGACTACAAGTCCAGCAGCACCCCAAAAGCCTGGACGTCCCAGGTGGGCCTGGGCGTCCCAAAGGCCTGGACGGCCAGCCTAGAACACATCAAGGTGGGCTCCACTAGTGAACGTCCCACCAAGGGATGGTCCACACTTCAGTGGGCCACACAAGGGGGTACATGTGGGAAGAAACACATACGTCAAAGTGGGCCACAAGGGGTGGACAGCCAGCCCAGCCCATGGCTGGACGTCAGCCCAGCTGGACGCCCAGCATGGTGCTGCCATCCCAGCCCCCCAAAGACCCCAAAAATTCTATGATTCAGGTGACCCACATGCACCTGAGGTAGGTCCCAGCAAGTGGGCCACAAAATGGGGGAAAGAGTATGGCCATAAACACTTCCAAATAATTTTAATACAAATGGACAGCAAGGTTGTAAAAATTCTGCTGCTGGAAAAAATGTTGCTGGCCCCATCTTGTACACTCAGTGGGGTGGGCCCAGGCCTGCCAAATCAAAGAGGAAATGGGTGGATTGCATGCACCCATATATAGACAACATGTGGGGTCCACCAGAGTGGCCCACTATTCCCAAAACTACGGCTGATACAGGGGCATTTTCTGCATGCAGGACTGCTAGACAGTCCAGAAAATTTGGACCGTCCAGCCCTCTTGGGCCCACTCCATGGAGCTCAAATCAAGGGTGGATGGTGTGGGCTCCATCCTACATCAAGGTGGGGTCCACAACTCAGAGAATACTCAAAAAAAAATCTGGAAGAAAAGCATTGTAAACAGGCCCTACAACAATGCCCAAAACCATACAACAATGGGCCTGAAATCTGGACAGCAACATGTGCTGTCCATTTCCAGCCCATTGTAAAATTAATAGAGGGATTAAAGCTTAGATTAAACAAGTGGGGTCCACCTAGATGGGCCACAAATATTCCAGACCCAAGCCCCTTACAAAAACATCCAAGAAATCAGGCCTTAATGGCCATCCAACCCATACAAATCTGGATGGTCTGGGATGTCATAGTCACATCAGGTGGGCCACATTCATCAGGGACAAAAGAGGGTAAGAGAGAGAGAGAGAGAGAGAGAGAGAGAGTCGCGGCCATGGGAGGACTCCGCCACTATGAGTCCTCCAACAATCCAAACCTTACATCATAGGTCCATGCATACATGGATTCTTACATCCAAAGAAAATCTGACATCCCCACCATTCAATCTTGGGTCTAGATGACCCAACAACTATAGATCAAAGGGAAAATCATCATGATGGGGTCCATGGAGAATGGCCCCATCATGGCAACATGCATGCATGAAGTGAGCCACTAGCCATACTCATAGAGTCATGTAGGATCTCCACCATTGATTAGTGGGTCCTACAAGCTCTCAAGAATGAGAAACAAGATTATATGAAGGAAAAATCAGAAAACTAATCCTAGAAGTACACCCACCTCTAAAATCTTCCTTCTTCTTCTAGCCTTAGGTTCTATAGCTCCAATGGTGAGGTTTTAATAGTGAGGATGGGATTTAGATTAGGAGGATTTTTGGGTGAAAGGGGCTGGAGAAAGAGAGCTCTCCCATGGACGTCAAAGGGCTAGAGAAGAGAATGAGAGAAAAGAGAGAGATGAGGAGGAAATGGTAGCTAGAGAAAAGAAATGATGAGTTTTGGGAGAGTGGGAGCATGCTTGCAATCATGGCAAGCAAGGCAAGCTCTAGAATGACATCATAAGGCATGCTCAAGGTTGACATCATGCTAGGGTGTTAGGGTGGCTATAGGCTAGTTGTAGCTTGCATGGGGAATGTGAAATACTAGGGTGGGCCCACATGGGAAAACGTGCACATGGGTAAAGTGGGTCCCATTTCATGATCAAGGGCCCAAAAAATGGTGCGGGCCACAACTTTAGATCTACACCTCGGATTGACACACAAGACGCAGCTTCGATGCAGTCGCAACGGTATAGGTTTTGGGTCGATCCGGGTCGGGTTTACATGATGGGTCTTAAGCAGTGTTCGAAATATCGGTATCGCACAATGTATCGCACCCTTGGGATACAGATACGTATCGGTTATCGCACGGGATATATCGTTTGTATCGCATAGTTTATCGCACTTTTTGGGAAACATGGGAAAACATTAGCAAAATGGTTGAATTTTTTTATGAAACTTTGGAGATTATTTAAAAAGACCTTAATGCGTACTTTTAAATCATAAAATATCAAAAAAGAAGTGCACATAATAAATTTCCTTTGTATAAGGTACTAAGTTATGCGTTATCTGATTAAACTAAGGTAAATAATTAAATATGATGCATACCATTTATAAATGTATAAAGATATGTATGAAAATGAGTCACATCCAAACATCAATTGGAATTCATTTTAACATGTCATTTTAGGGCATGGGCCGAAAAATAAGGCAAATCCAAATCTGAGGTGGACCACACCACACAAAATAGTGTTCATTGAATGATCACCATTAAACTATTTTGGGCCTATAAATTTGTTGGATAAAGCTAATATTTATGTTTTCCCATCCAGGTTTGTCAAACCTCATGGATAGATTGGATGACAAATAAACATTACGGTGGGCCCTAAAAAGCTTCAATGGTGGACATCATTGCCACCACATTTTCTTGTAGTATGGTACACTTGATCTTTCATCTGTCTCCTTTTTGGGCTCATACCTTAAAATTACTTATGAAAATGGATGGAAGGTGTGGATTGGCTAGTGTACCACACGAGGTATGGGCATGTGTCGTGGATTTCCTACTAAATCCTTTCGCAGGAGTGGGGCACACCATGATGTTTGTGAGAAATCTACTCCATCCATCAGTTTTATGACATTATTTTAAGACTTGAGGCAAAAATTGAGCAGGATCCAAGACTCAAGTGGGCCGCACTAAAGAAAAAGGTGGGTAGGGAAATTCCTACCGTTGAAACCTTACTGGGTCGACAGTGATGTTTACATTCCATCCATACCGTTCATTACGTCATCACTACTGGGATGAATTGAAAACCCAAATATTAGACTGATTCAAAACCTGTGGCCCCACGAATATTTCAACTGTGGACCTTCAATCCTCACGTTTTCGGCCTACTTGAGCCTTGGATCCGGCTCATTTTTGGCCCTATGTCTTAAAATGTGTTTAAAAAGCGGATGGACAGAGTGGATTTCTCACAAACATCACGGTGGACCCTACCTAAGTTTCCAGCGCATGAACTTCATGCGAAGCCAAGACGAGCGCTGTAATCATCCACAAAATCGGATTGCGTATTGAGTTACTCAGTGCGCTTTTATCGTACTGAGTAAACTCAGTTGGAACCACTGTGAATGTATGTGGTTTATCCACACCGTCCATCCATTTTTACTGCTAATTTTAGGGGTTTATACCAAAATTGAAGTAAATCCAAAGCTCAAGTGGACCATTACACAGGAAACAGTGTGGAATAATGATTTCCACCGTTGAAACCTTCCTAAGGTCCAAAGTAATTTTTATTTGTCATCCAACCTGTTCATAAGATCACAAAGACATGGATGAAGAGAAACCACAAACATCAGCTTGATCCAAAACTTCTTTGGCCTCCAAAAAATTTTCAATGGTAGAGGTTCAATCAAAATGTTTCCTGTGGTGTGGTCCAGTTGAGATTTTAATTTGCTTCATTTTTGGGATCAAGCCATAAAATTATCTTTTAACATGGATTAACGGAGTGGATAAAATTAAAAAAATAACAGTGGACCCCACACAGTTTACTCAGTACACTAAGGGTACTGAGTTACTCAGTACGCAATCCGCTTCTGTCATCCACGTTGTACAAACAGTTGAAAGGAGATTAGAGTTACATGGCCCCACCAATAATGTATTTATTATATCCACACCGTTCATCCATTTGGAGAGATCATTTTTAGATCGTGAACCCAAAAATGAGTGACATCCAAACCTCAATTGGACCACACCACAAATAGCAGTGAGGACAATGATTCTCACTGTTATAACATTCGTAGGGTCCACCATAACGTTAGTTTTCCATCCAATCTATTCGTGAGGTAACAAAGACCTTGATGAATAGGAAAAACAAATATCATACGATCCAAAACTTTTGCAACCCCAAAAGGGTTTCAATGGTGGACGTTTAATATCCCGCTGCTTTTTTCCAGTGTGGTCCACTTGATCCTTGGATCTGTCTTATTTTTCGGATAAAGCCTTACGACGAGCTTGCCAAATGGATGAACGGTTTGGATATAATATATACCTCATGATGGGAACCACATAACTTGGTGACGTCAACACAATCGGTGACGTGCGATGCACCAGTCCGTCCGCCTCCTCTGAATAAGGGCTCGGGGCCCTTTTTTTCGAAGCAGAGAGGGTTCCGGAACGCCGGAACCCTAAAATCTCTCCCAAGGGCCAATGATTTCGAGAATTTCGATGGATTTTGCGCCCAAATCTCTCCAAATCAGAGGCTTTTATTCGAATGGCTCATCAAACACAGCTTCCGATCAAGGCGATCTTCTTTACAAGTACCGAAATCTACCGTTGAAAGTTTTTCTTTTTTCTTTTCTTTTTTTTTTCTTTTTTTTCGAATGATGACGCTGTCCCAAGTGCGATATCGACGATAATATCGGCCAATATCTGAAGTTTTGGATTTTCGGTATCTTCCGGGGTTTATCGGAGGAGTTTCGTCTCACTAGGGCCCGATACCGATAATATCGGCCGATAGTATCGATATTTCGAACACTGGTCTTAAGAATGATCGCAAATGAAATCTACAGCTCGCGGGTCACTGGAATTTGACCGGTAGGACCACGGGACCTGACGGAACAAAACGGACACTGAGGTTAAGGGTCTTACATAGAATTTGATTGATTTTGGGGATTTTAATAGGTTGGTAAATGGCTGTTTTTTTTTTTTTTTTTTTTTTTTTTTTGGGGGGGGGGGGGGGGGGGGGGGGGGGACTTTTTAATGGGCTAGTTTTGGAGGTTTTAATGAGTTGGAATACGGTAGATTTTTTAGGGTTTTAATGAGCTTGAATGTGACTGATTTTGGGGGTTTTAATAGGTTGGAAAATGGCTGATTTTTTGGGGGGGTTTTAATGGGCTAGAATGGGGCCGATTTTTTTGGGGTTTTAATAGGCTGGAATAAGGCTGATTTTGGGGGTTTTAATGAGTTGGAATATGGCAGATATTTTAGGGTTTTAACGGGCTGGAACATAGCTGTTATTTGGGAATTTTAATGGGCTAAAATGAGGCTGATTTTGGGTTTTAATGGGCTGGATTATGAAGGGTAGATGGCTGCCAAATTCTCGACATAGTTTCCCCTTATCAATTAGACTTTTGGGCTTTGTGAAAAGAAAAAAAAAAAAGGTGAATAGGAGTAAGAGAGATGAATGCAATGAAGAAAATAAGAGCCTGTTTGGATTCATGGAAAGCATGAAAAAGGAAATGGTGTTTCCCATGAAACTCACTTTCCTTTGTTTGTTAAGCCTTTCTTTGTGGGAAATTGTGGGAAACACCATTTCCCACTTTCTATCCTTGTTAGAAAATCCCACCTCCACACCTAAGAAATGCATTTTCCCACGATGGAAGGAAAATGGGTTTCTCAAGGGTGCCCAAATGTGCCACTATCCATGTTCAATCACCTTACATGTGCCACATGTGCCAATTTTCCAAATGAGACATTGTCCATCTTCAGTCATACTCCACACATGCCACTATGCCACATGTGACACAATCCATCTTCTCTTGCACCCTACATCAGCTATTCTTCCACATGTAACGCCATTCATTTTACTTGTGCCCCCACATGTGCCAATGTGCCACACATGCCATTGTCCATCTTCAATCCTCAAATATGACATGTACGAATGGTGCCAATGTGCACAAGTACTGTTATCTATCTTTAGTGCCCACATGTCAAATGTGCCAATGCGTGTCTTGTGTCACATGTGCCAGCGTACAACTTCAAGTACCTCACATATACCACACGTTCCACAATTCAACTTCAAGTGCTCATGTATGCCATGTATGCCACGTGTGCCATTGTTCATCTCTAATCATCACACATGTGCCACATGTGCTAATCTGACACATGCTAGTGACTAAAGTTTTTTTCCAAAAAAAAAATGTTTTGCCAAACAACAAACTTGAAAATAAATCCTCAATTTCTATGAAAATCTTGTCGAAAAGCAAACAAGGAAAACAATTTTTCCTTCTCCACAATTTCCTGGAAATAAGGTTTCCCCAAAAACACTATTTCCTTTCTCAAGCTTTTCATGAATCCAAACAAGCCCTAAAGGAAAAGATGCAGAATTTTATGATTAAAGAACCTGAAACAAAATATGAAGATTGTTGTTGATCCAGGACTTCAACCCAGCCATTGGAACATGTCTCTAATACCAAATTATCGCAGCCAGATGATGGGGAGGATCAGCCCAACCGTGGGCACTTCCAATTTAAGCACAAGAATCACACAAAGTAGAAAGAGGCAATCTAGAATTTGCATGAGGTTCGTCAAGTCTTAAAGTTTTATTGGCAAATGCATTCCCTAAGGCTCTTGGTCGGACTCATTTGGATCACATGTTCATCAAGATGGGTATTCATTATACATATGCTCTAACTTGAAGGGGAGTGTTGACAAACCATGATGGACAGTGATGATCTCACCTGTGGCCCACCTACATGGAGATTATTGTTACCATTGTTACATATTATTATTTTCTTCTTTAGTCCTTAAGGTGATGTGTTAGAATAGAATTTTAAGTAAATAGGCTTTGGTTTATGTAAAAACTTTAGCATGGGGGACATTTTTATACTTTCACAAATACTATGAAAGGCCTAATGATAAGGGATAGGCTAGGAGCATCACTAATCTTTTGAGCCGCCTCCTATTTTTCTCTTTTCATATTCTCTCTCTTTCTCCTTCTCAATCTCACTTGACGAACAAAGACAATGGTCCACATTCAGCATAAACATATCGCTAATTAACGTGTACCAACCTAGTTTCAAGGGCATGTCATCTGTGGTGGCCTCACCTAATGTCACATTCATGAGTAAGGTTGGCATGTAGTAGCATGTGGAGGTGCATCTAGGTTTACAAATACTCATGAGCATAGAGCACCTATAGCTGCATGAAGCATGAAGAGGCAACAGATTCAGGTGCAGGAGCAGGGAAACATATGTTCCAAACGTTGGATAGTACAAGCCGCTAGGAAGCAGTAGGAGAGGGACAACAAGCTCAAAGCATGATGCAGAATGGAGGGGCAACTTAATAGAAGTCCATGCAACTAAGAGAGCACCCAGAGCATCAGACATGTAAAAGGTTTGTCTTAGTATGTTACCAGAACTCCATTTTATCACCTCTTCATAAGCCAACTTTCGAAACTATTGTTGAATGAAGTGTAAAGTGAAGCGGCAACAGATTTGGGTGCGAAAGCAAGGAAGCATCTACTTCAATGTGTTATCTAGTATAAACTGCTTGGAAACAGAAGTAGGACCGCAGGAATCTGAAGCGTGATTAAAAGCAAAGAGACACCTAGTTAGCAAGATCCTGCAACTAAACTACAAACAGTAATGGAACTTTACATTCCCTTAACCAGTGTTTTAAATATCCACGATATCAGCCGATATATCCCATGATATATCTTGTATCCCACCAGTGTGATACCAAAACGCACTAGTGTGATATATCCCATGTGTTCAATCTAGTGAGCATTTTCAAATTTCGATCATTTTATTTTCTGTAAATCATGTTAAATTAGTGTTAAATTGTTATAAATCCATGATTTTTCATGTTTTGCATGAAAAATCATGGATTAGGAGCTTCAATTTTGAGATTTGGAAGAGATGGGCCAAGATGCGGAAAATTGAAAGAAAAAAATAAATCAAGTTTTCCCAATTTCTCGCAAATCGTTTGCAATCTGTGTCCAAACATCAAATTAAACATGTAACCTAATCTAGTGATTCTTCTTTTGCTTCTGAATGTATCGCTTGTGTTTCCACATGTCTTCTTACATTTATAAATTATATGAATAGACATTGAATATACTTGCATCAATTTTATGTGTACTTGTTTTTTTATAATGTTTTGATTTATAAGTGTGTATTGAGGTATTTTTTAACAATCACTGAAGTTTCATTGAAAAATTCAACCAATTTCCCAATGTTTCTCCGTGTTTTTAACAACAGCGATACACTACACGATACAACCGATATATCCCATGCGATAACCGATACGTATCTGTATCCCAAGAATGCGATACATAACGCGATACCGATATTTCGAACACTACCCTTTAACTAAATCCTATGATCCGTATCCAATTTTCTAAATAGAATTCAAGCTGAGATATGGTTCACTCCTATGAATCAAGTCAATAAGATTTCAATCATATACCCTAGGATTTCAATAACATTCCAGCAGATGGTGTCAACTTAGAACAAATGCCCAAGCAATATGACACAAAAGTTTCATAATATGCATAGTTAATACTCACCCTCTAACCTCATCAAGCAACTCTGGTGGGCGCTCTCTACGAACTATGTTGATGAAAATGCCATACAGATCCTCTGCTGGTCCATCTACAAGAGCAAAGAGATTCCATTTATTTCATCTTTATGATGTAAATAAGAATATAAGCAATAGAGAGATGTTTGTAGATAGTGCACATATACCTTTTACAATGTAAGTACCATTATTCCCAACAAAACACAGAGCTTCAAGGCAGGTAACAATGAAATCCTAATGTAGGCCCATGGCCCACCATAAGGCCCAAGGCCACTGTAGCGCCCAACATATGTTGAGTTTGGACTGTTTATTGATAAATTTAGAGTCTAAGTATCAAGAACTATAATTTACTGTTTATGAAAGATATGAGGGGATGTAATTGAAGACATGGGGGCTGATTTAAAGATGTGATTGAAGATATGGGGGGATGCGATTGAAGATATGGAGGATGATTTAAAGATGTAATTGAAGATTTTAAGAATTATTTCATATATTTGTTTTTATCATTATTAGGCTTGTCGCCATCTTAAGTAGATCGGATTGATTTTAATCAATTAGGGTTGCACCATTTTAGTACAAGAGTAGGTCATCTTTGGGGATTTTCAACTCTACATCATCACCTAATGACTTCAAAGGGGTTACACAAGAAGAGCTCGCGTAAGAAACCCAATTGATCCGCACTCACAAAGCAAGAAAATCAACTCACACAAACGGTAAGCAATCTCACTAATCAACTCGGAGAGCTCCTACATGGAGGGAGTCGGGGGATTTTCATTAAATATTCATTTAAGGTTTATAAAACGGAAAGGGGAGGGATGTAGGAGGTAGTCATTTTAATATTTTCTAAGTTTTCTAAGTATGAGTTTTTCTTGGGTATTGTAAGAGAAGAAGTTTGATATTAATGAAGTTCTCCCCTCTCTACTCGAATATTCCTATGGGTGTACTCTTGTCTGGTTCTTTGCAATCCGGTGTCGAGATCTTATTGACTCAATAACCGGGTTGCACCATTTTAGTCATGGTATGCCAAAACGGTTACGTATCGGCCGTAACGGCCGATACGTAACGGTAACGGTGTGAACCGTTACGCGTTTCGGGGTCGTATCGGCCGTTACGGAATTTTGTACCCGTATCGGCCGATACGGGCCCGTTACGGGGCGTATCGGCCGTTACAGGCCGTTACGGCCGTTACAGGCCGTTACGGGCCCGTATCGGCCGAATTTTGGCCCTTTTTTTGAAAATTCGAAAAATCATTTTTTAATGATTCTTTTGCTATTTTAATGATGCCATATGATGTTGTTAATCATAGTAGAACATGTTAATGTGCATTTTACAGATTTTGGGTGCCATTTTATATTTTTTTAATATTTTTTTTCTATTTACGCATGAATTTTGGCCCCTTTTTTAAAATTCGAAAAATCAATTTTTAATAGTTGTTTTGCTGTTTTTTAATCATACCATATGATGTGTTAATCATAGTAGAACATGTTAATGTGTGCATTTTACAGATTTGGGGTGCCATTTTATATTTTTTTTATATTTTTTTCTATTTACGCATTTATTTTGGCCCTTTTTTTGAAAATTCGAAAAATCATTTTTTAATGATTCTTTTGCTGTTTTAATGATGTCATATGATGTGTTAATCATAGTAGAACATGTTAATGTGCATTTTACAGATTTTGGGTGTCATTTTATATTTTTTTTATATTTTTTTCTATTTACGCATGAATTTTGGCTCCTTTTTTTAAAATTCGAAAAATCAATTTTTAATAGTTGTTTTGCTGTTTTAATCATACCATATGATGTGTTAATCATAGTAGAACATGTTAATGTGCATTTTACAGATTTGGGGTGCCATTTTATATTTTTTTTATATTTTTTTCTATTTACGCATTTATTTTGGCCCTTTTTTTGAAAATTCGAAAAATCATTTTTTAATGATTCTTTTGCTGTTTTAATGATGTCATATGATGTGTTAATCATAGTAGAACATGTTAATGTGCATTTTACAGATTTTGGGTGCCATTTTATATTTTTTTTATATTTTTTTCTATTTACGCATGAATTTTGGCCCTTTTTTTGAAAATTCGAAAAATCAATTTTTAATAGTTGTTTTGCTGTTTTAATCATGCCATATGATGTGTTAATCATTGTAGAATATGTTAATGTGCATCTTACAGATTTGGGGTGCCATTTTATATTTTTTTAATATTTTTTTTCTATTTACGCATGAATTTTAGCCCTTTTTTTGAAATTTTGAAAAATCATTTTTTAATGATTCTTTTGCTGTTTTAATGATGTCATATGATGTGTTAATCATAGTAGAACACGTTAATGTGCATTTTACATATTTGGGGTGCCATTTTATATTTTTTTTATATTTTTTTCTATTTACGCATTTATTTTGGCCCCTTTTTTTGAAAATTCAAAAAATCATTTCTTAATGATTCTTTTGCTGTTTTAATGATGCCATATGATGTGTTAATCATAGTAGAACATGTTAATGTGCATTTTACATATTTGGGGTGCCATTTTATATTTTTTTTTAATTTTTTTTTTCTATTTACGCATGAATTTTGGCCCTCAAAAATAATTGCAAACACCTAAATGTAAGATATTTTCATATTACATTCATTCTAATATATCTATCATTGATAGTAAGTTAGAAAATTAAATATATGAATTTTGTAGTCAAATTTAGGTTATCTGGTTCATAAATTCATCAGACAGTCCGATACAACTTCTCACCAAAGAGTGGACCGTTACACCACCATAAACATGTTCCAATTTATAAATGAATGCATATTTGGAATGCTTAGAATATTCCGGATTTAATCCATATTTTTTCATATTTTTTTGGCAAAAAAAAAATTTTTGCACGTTACGCCCCCGTATCGCCGTTACGCCCCCGTATCCGTATCGGTTTCGGAAGGCACCGTTACGCCAACCGATACCGATACGGGACACCTTGATTTTAGTACAAGAGTAGGTCATCTTCGGAGATTTTCAACTCTACATCATCACCTAATGACTTCAAAGGGGTTACACAAGAGCTCGCATAAAAACCCCAATTGATCCGCACTCACAAAGCAAGAAAATCAATTCACAAAAATGGTAAGCAATCTCACTAATCAAATCAAAGAGCTCCTACGTGGAGGGAGTCTAAAGATTGAAGTTAGAGCATGTGTAAACATAGGGAGAGGTTCCCACCAAGGTCTTAACCAACAATGAGAGCCTCGGTTTGTGAACACACCAATGATCTAATCCTTAATTGTTGAAACATGACAGAGAGCATGAAATTAAGGCAGAAATCCCAAAATTCCAAGTATAAGGAAATCGTGAACAACCAGAAGGTTAAGTTGGTAACTATGAAGTTTTCCGGTCAGGCGTTAGCATGGTTGGACGATCTCCAAGCCAAACGAATCCATTAAGGTAAGGAGAAAGTAAATTCTTGGGAGAATGAAAAAGAAGTTAAAATAGGAAATTCCTACTAGCAACTTTGCTTGTGACCCCTATCAAATATGTCATAATTTACGAGCAGGGTTTTGTGAGAATGAAGACCAAAAGATTTCAAGATATCTTAATAGTCTTAACCCAGACATCATAAATGAATTGGCTATCAAAGATGTATTTATGATGTTCGATGCATGCACACTTGCAATAAAAGCCGAAGATATAATTAACTGGGGACTTGGGAAACGATTTGGTGTCCCATGAGGATTGTCATTAACGATGGGGTATCATGCTAACTTCCCACGCAAGGCAAGGACAAGATCTCTCGTAGGTTGAGGGACGATGGGCCAACATCCAACAATGAAGCCAAACCCCAACCCAAGGAGAGTTGGTTATAAACAATGGCTAGTACACCTAAGACGGGGCAAAATAGAACTCTTTTCACGTGCTTTAAGTGTAGGCAACCGGGACATCATTTTTATTTTTATTTTACTACCCTAACCATCAATCCACAATTAAAATAAATTTAGCAAAGGAGAATATGTTGAAGACACTCCCGACCGAATGCAAATGAAAGATGAAGATGACACATGATATAAAGAACATGAATACAAGGATGGGGTGCATGTTAAGGAGGATATAGCAGATGTGTATGATGATAAGGGCAAGTCATTGGTTATCCAACAAACTATGCTATCGACACCTCGGGTGATTAATGAAGGGCGAATGGTTGGTATATAGTATCTTCTGCACCACTTGCACTTATGGTGGGAAGATATGCACAATTTTGGTAGATAGGGAAAGCAGTGAGAATATCGTCTCACAAAAAATGATGGAGAAATTAAAAATCAAAGAACATAAGCATCCATGACCATACAAATTTGTTGGTTTAAAAGAATGGGAGAAGTTTCTCTTAATTCCAGGTGTTTAGTTTCCTTCCTTATTGGATTTAAGTACAAGGATGAGGTGAAGTGTGTGACGTAGTCTCCATGGATGCATGCCACATGTTGTTAGAGAGACCATGGTTGTGGGACCGAGATATGATGCATTTGAATCGAGCTAACTCCTATTCCTTCGTTAAGGATTGTGTTAATATCACATTGCACCCAATGAAACATCTCTAGCACCCAAATCTGATAAAGATGAGAGTCAAAAATCACTCAATATGTCTTGGTTACTAAAGAAGACACAAAATGGTTTGATATTCCACTTCCTATGCAAGAGCTTCTTCATAAATATGAAGATTTGGGGCCCGAAGAAGTCGTAGCTAGACTTCCTCATATAATAAACATTCAACACCACATTGATTTAGTGTCAGGATTGAGTCTATCAAATCTTGTGCACGACCTAATGAGTCCAACCAAGCATGCCGAGCTCCACCGACCGGTTACTGATACAAAAGGGTCTGATTCGAGAAAGCATGCTACCATTTCTTATTCCTTCATTTTTAACCCCTAAGAAGGATGGATCTTGGATGATGTGTATGGACGATCATTCGATTAACCGATTACCATCAAATACCGGTTTCATATTCCTCGCTTGAATGATATTTTGGACATGTCGCATGAAGCAAAGGTATTTCCAAAGATCAACCCGAGGAGTGGATATCATCAGGCCAGAGAGCAAGTGGAAAACCGCATTTAAGACTCGAGACGAACTGAACGAATGGCTCGTCATGCCATTCGACCTTTCAAATACGCCAAGCACTTTTATGAGGCTGATGAAAGAAGTTCTCTGCCAGTCATGGGAAAGTTCTTAGTTGTTTGTTTCAATGATGTTCTTGTTTTTAGTCTTGATTCATCCATTCACCTTGATTACTTAAAGCAAATACTTGATGTACTACAAAAAGAGTCACTATTTGCTAACTTGAAAAGGTGTTCCTTTTGTCGATAGTGTTGTAATTTTTACGTATATTGTGTCTACATAAAGGATTAAGGTTGATCAGGAGAAAATCAAGGCCATTGCGGAGTGGCCTACTGCCTACCCTATGAACCCTTCTAGAGGTCCGTTCTTTCCATAGCTTAGCGACGTTTTACCAGAAATTTATCCAAATTTTCAATAGATTGCTTGTGCATAGGTAAGTTTGAATGGAATAAAGCAACAGACTAAAGCTTCAGCCCCATAAAAAAGAATATGACAGAAGCTCCACTTCTTGCACTTCCATGCTTCAATAAAGTCTTTTAAAGTAGAAAGCGATGCTTCAAAAGTTAGATTTGGCGCAGTGTTGAGTCAAGGTGTTAGTGCACTGATTTGTATATCTTGTTTGTCAATCACGTGAGTCCATGTGTCAAGTAGTCGATTGAGCCCTCAGAAGCTAAAGACGAAGACACAAGAGGACATGAGCATCAAGGAGCAAAGAATGGGTAAATAAGATACCTTGGTAACCCTAACCCTTGACCCAAAACAACCCTTGAACCTTTAGATGATCTCGACCTTATAGGCAAATCTTGTTGATCATCCCTTAAAGCTGCTGTGAAATCGTATGTCCAAAACTGTAGACTTTCGACTGGTGCTCGATCTCATCGAGCAGTCCTCATGGGGTCTTCAATGGCATGGAAGACCACTCAATGGAATCGAGTAGGTAACTCAAATCTGTCCAGCAATATATGATTTTTTATCTGAGTTTCTCGATGGCATCAGGTAACAGCAGTGTGTAAACTGTTCAGCAACAATTCAGCTGGAAACCCAATTTTCTCGATGCCATTGACAGAGCCGTTATCTGCCCTTTATTTTTTTTTACTGTGTGAAGCTTGAACTCCATCATATATAGTGACGCAGGACAGCCCTAATTATGATGCGTGCTCATGAACATAATTAAACAGCGGAAATAAAAGGAATAAATGATCTAAAATTCTAGCAGTAATCATCATAACTAAGAAAATCATAAAGGAAACATGCAATGAAGCGGGCCATCA